>CAFUXE010000008.1:910120-946214 GCA_903364295.1 Serranus cabrilla | reverse complement strand
GGGGCTCTAGTGGCTTTGCTAACGCTGAAACACATTTCGAATGTTTCAAAAACCTAATTGTGAAGTCGGCCGAGTGGCTGAACTGAAGTGAAAAGACTTTTTTCACAGCAGACATTTTGACTTGAGTTGAGATGTTGACAAGTCAAAATGTCCTATATACTTTTTCAATAACACCATGACAGGGGCATTTTATGTGAAAAAAAAAGCTAAACAATTTTCCTACCTTGTAATGTCATCAGTTGTTTGATTTTCATGCAGTATTCATCTTTGGGTTTCCATCATCCGGTTACTGTCGGTGAAAATACTTCTGGTGCAGACTTCACGGCTGTAAGCAGAAGGAAGGTTTTGGTTACTTTCCCCCTTTGTTTTTTATTTATTTATTTTATTTATCCAAGAAAAGGACAATAGCAATTGTTCATGGCGTCTATGTTGTCAACTAACAAAACCTAAATGGGGTTGCTATTTTCTATTGTTTCTTCAATTCATAAAATTTCTAATTGGATTTTATCTTTTACTTAATACTAAATCCAGTATATTATTCCCCAAAGTTACCTTATCTAAGAAAAACACAATGAGGTATAATCTGGACAGGAGGGATATAGTTCAATCAAGCCTAAAATATATAAATAACATGGAAAAAACTCACAGACTTATTTATGAAAAACATAAGGAGGCAGACAAGCTTCTTAAATAACTCACTTTGTGTTTACTGTTGCACAGGCTGGGAAAACACCAGAACATATATAAAAAAGTAAAGTTTTTGGCCCAGTTTCATGCTAATATTTGTAGCAATAAACACACATTTTGTATGCATGTGCTTTAAATATTCACATTTAAGGAAACCAAGCAAAACAGCCTGAATTAAAAGTACCTTGAAAAAGCACAAGAAGTGTGCAGATGTTGCTGATGTC
The DNA here is from genome assembly GCA_903364295.1 of Serranus cabrilla. Lineage (NCBI taxonomy): Eukaryota > Metazoa > Chordata > Actinopteri > Perciformes > Serranidae > Serranus > Serranus cabrilla. The sequence goes on along the minus strand of CAFUXE010000008.1, from coordinate 945,303 downwards.
CATGTGGTACTTCCCACTTCCTGGTTCAAGCTCATACAGGAAGTCACAGGTTATATCCTGTGATATTTAAAGGGGCCACTAGTTGGCATTAGTTCTTGGACTTATATCAGCACGCCAGTATGAACCACTAGTTGTCATTGTTTCAACTTACAACAGTGCTCAGATACAACAATGATATCATGAATGTAGAAAAGGGCAACAACAATAAAACCGCAAAGAAAAAACAGAGTGAAACCTTGTTATTGGTTTCATTAATAGATTAACAGATACAAATTAAAAGCCTTGCTGTATTACAAAAATACTCTGCATTTAAAAAATGACTCCTGCATGCTTCTAAAAACACTCCAAACTGTCAAAACACTGAAAATAGAATTAACTTGCTCTCATTTATTTATACCAGTGATAATGCACCTAACAGTGCACACAGGAGCTGGATTAGGCCTGCGAGAATATTATGACAGGTGCAAGTTTTATAATCCAAAAGTGTTAAAGTATGAAATACATAAATGCATATTCTGGCTTGCTCTTGATGAGCTTAAGCAAAGAGCAGTAATATAAAAGGTTATAATAACTGTGCCCTTGTGGTTTGTGTGTGCAGAGAGGCCTGAGGCTTTCTCAGCCTGAATGATTTCCCTAATGGAAATACAGCTCCTAACAGTGACAGAAGTCAATACATGGTAGGTGCCCAGTGACACCGCAGCTTTCAAGTGGCTATTGAATTGCAGAGGAATAAGTACTTCACTCATGCTCACCCTAACATTAGTAGATGAGGGAGCCATTTCTCTGCCTTGGAAAAAAGCCAAACTACGACTCTGAACACAGGTTTCTGCTCTATAATCACGACCACTTCACTCCGAAATGAATCATGAATTACCAACAAGCCTGTCCTTTGGTTTCTGTACACCCTTCTCAAGCCGTTACATCAGGTCAGAGGAGATAAAGGTCAAAGGTTAGTGACTCCTGCAAAGGATCGTGGACTTTGAAGCCACATCAGACGAGAGTGAGGGGAAAGGTCATGCAATGAGATTACAACACAGAGCACAGGCACACAGCAGCACTTTGGGGTGAGCATCTCAGAGGTTTGATGTACTAGGATACAAGTTTTTATTGTTTTTTCTATATTAAATCAGGTATAAACAGTCTAAAAGGAGCTCCTTTTGTTGCTGAAAATGTCCCATTATTCCTTCCTTCTGTTATTATAATATACAGTAATGAATACTGTCTATACATGCTACAACCTGGTTCAAGCAGCCATAACCAACTAACTTTTAATAATTTTTTGGGCCATTTTTCAGCTTGTATTGATAGGTGGGAGGGATCCAGAGTTAAACAGGGAGACGTATAGGAAAGCGCTGTGATCTGGTTTTGAACCCACTGCGCTGCAAAGACTAAGCCTAGTAAGTAGTTCTGCTCTACCAATGAGCCACCAGGACGCCTCCCTAATTAAGTTTTAACTTTATTCCACAAATCAAACCAAAGACCATTAATTAAACCAAATTAAGCTAAATTATATAAAAGTAGAAGAGCCAATTAAACCAAATTAATAATGTGCTAAATAATTGAAGTATGAAGTGTGAAGGTGAAAATCAGTGCTATGTGTGTGTGTGTGTGTGTGTTAGAAGGTGCGTGAAAGCAGAAGTAACTAATAAAGGCAGAGCTGAGCTTGTGTGAAAGAGCTGCAACTGTGGCTTGAATAAACCAGCAGCACTGGGGATGGTTTACCAGATTCCAGAGGAGAGAATAAAAACAGCCCTGACCCACTGACTTAGCACAAAAAAAGGGGCCTTTTCTACCACACCAGGGACTCGAGAGAAAAACAAACATCAAAAAAATAACTACAAATACAAATCATTGTTGCTCACTTATTTGTTATATAATGAGTTGATGAAAATTCTGTTTCAATACAATAAAAAATGTATGTTTCTATATCAGGCTTTCTGCCAAATGTGTGCAAAACCAAGGCTAAATCTGAAACTATTACTACTACTAAACTATTAGCTAGTCTGCATCATTTCATCCATGTTTTTTTCTTTTCTTCTCTGGTTGTTTTCGATATTTGAAGGTAAGGGGATTCCACCTGCATTTTAAGGTGATGCCGTCTGATGGACGAGTGAGTTTGGCTTGAATTAACTTCAGCATGAATATATCATTCATTGAACTCTTTTCATTAGCAATAGGTTGTATGTTGACATAAAACATTTCATATAAGGAGGCTTGCTTGGGTTGAGAAACACTATGACTGCAGGATGGTAAAGGAATTTATCTGACTGTATTTAAAGTTTGAGCGAGGTTAGAGCGAAATGATTCTCTCTTGAGGGACCAAGCTGCTAGAAGCCATCTCAGCTGCACAGTGGAGCTATAAATAAACCAGTGTACCACGCTGATACCTGAATGTCACACCAGGAGAGCACAATATAGGATTTTTTTTTTATCATCCAGGCGACAGAGGAGGCCAGGTATTTGTTTAATCTCATCTGGATTCGAGGGCTTTGCAGTGATTTTTGTTTGTGCCTGTTTTTACAGTATAATTTGAGCTCTCCCTCTGTGATGCCTGTGCTGCAAAAACACTAAATTATCTCGCTTAGTGATTTTACATCAAACTCATCATCAAACTCTGATTGCAGCATTGTGGTTAGAAAGGAAATCTTAAATCATGAACAAAATTTGTCCAAAACACCAAACTCATATTTTCCCCAGGAGTGTGCAGACTTCTGCTGTAACGTTTTGCACACAGGTGGGAAACCTGATGAAGCAGAAACACAAGCATGCCAGGCTTGAGTTATTGCCCCATGCTTTTATTATACTGATTCAGTTTAACACACAATAAAGGCAACAACCATAGAAGCCCACATACATTATAAATGCTAAACCATCAAATAAAAGGCAACTTAGAGTACCTTTGCCTGTATTTATTCATAATAATACATCCTATTATAGTAAAATCTGCTCCACATATGTTTCCAAGCTACACTGTGACAGTTCAAGTGTCTACACACTTGCCAAAAACACACGTTTGCTACAGTTGGCCGTGTTTTCTTTGTTCACGTTTGCCGTCAATAGTTTTTATAAAGACCAAACTAAACTTTATATCCAGGCTTTGTTTGCGTTGTGCACCTGGAGCGCTGTGTGGTCGGAAGTAGGACATTTCATTTGGGAAATTCAGCTTCCAACTTCGACTGAAACTCAGCTTTGGGCATGGTCACACATCCACATGATAAACTTTGCCTCCCGTTCACTTCCATAGACACAAAGCACACTTGCCCAACATCACCAGAGGGGAAAACAATCCATTTCTCTCCATTGACTTTGTATTGAAAGAAGGAGCCTCCTTGACTGTCAGTAAACAACAGAAAGATGTTTAAAAGCTGCTGTGTGGTGAAATGCACCATCAAGTAAGTTTGTAAATCTGATGAACAGAAAAACATAACTGTTAAGAGGACAAACATGGAAACAGACTTGAGCCATCAGCAGGGGAAAACTGTGCGATCTTTAATTCAGTATATTTAACACTAACTTATATATGAAGTGCATTTTTTCACTAAGTCATATATCCAAAGTCGGTTATTGACTAACTACATTTTTGTAAGTTTTGAAACAATGTGGAATGTGAATGTGGATAATTCAGAAAGCTATGCAGAATTTAGTTCCTTAGCTTGTGTAGCTAACATTAGCTAGCCAACAGCCAACTTGTCTTGTCTGGCAGACATAGAGTGCTAAAATATTCACATTATATGCTCAAATCTAATAGTTTTAGCTAGAAACACACACTCTGGTAGCATTCAGCTCATGGTTGTGTATTGTGGCATTGATCTGATTATGACTCTACTCTATTTAAGCGAAAGTGCAAATAAAAAGTCAGAAACAGATTTCCATTTCAGTTCAACTTTGATAAACTTTGACTGGCAGACTCGCAGCCTCGACCAGTAACAAAGAAACTAGTGTGTGTTCGATCCTACTTGGCTGTCAAACATTACACACACCAGCACAGTAAATATCCACGTCCATCACATCCTGTACTGGCCACATATAAAGTATGTCATATGTGTCATCGTGCCCTTATCTGCTGCATATTACAACACAAACTGTTCAGTGTCAGTTTGCTCTTGATGAAGATTTGCCATTGAGTGCTCTAAGGAAAGTTAAAGTGAACTATCTCTATGACTGCTTCTTTGGCAGTTTCAGTGAATCATTTACTTTAAGTAGAGAGCTTTGGATTGGCTCATTAGCCACGACATTTAATGAATGTGTTCAGCTCAGGATGCTGCACAAATACTTTCTGAAAAACTTTAAGTGGATTCATCTGCAGCTTAGATCTCCATGTTGGACCTAAACACAAACCCAACATTGCTTTATATCTTAAACTTAAACATGACCACCTTATGTCTAAATCTAGACTGCTGTTTTGTTTGGTACATCCCAACACTTCTGCCCATTTCCCTGGTTGTGCTACATATTTTTGCTTGTTTCCAGCATTTATAGCGAGGTAAGGAAGATGCACAGTGCAGAGAGATTAAATCCCAGCTGTCAGCGTGTAGAATCAGCAGGCTGAGTGAGAGAAGAGGAGAGGAGAAAGAGACTGAGAGAGAGGGATCGTTAGAGTTAGGTGCAGTAACCACATCAAGTGTCCAGAAAACAGAACACTTTGTCCCAGATTTGGAGGGAAAAGCAGAGCCTCCCTCCAACTAAAAATCGTGACAAAACATCTTTTTTTTTTCAATTAGTTTGTCATTTTGCTTCAACTTTTGCTTTGTTTTTGTGTTATTGTGTGAAAAGCTGCTTTGGAAACACTTAAAAAGGGTTGATCATTATCCAGTTAGTCTTTATTTAGGCACCAATTACTGCAAATTTCAATTAAATGTTGCTCACACTCATATGAATTAACTAATTAAATGCATTTGAATTGTATAATTTCTACAAACTGTATTCACACTTTTGTGAAAACACACTGATGGATGTATAAATATTCATATTCATAAAGAAGGTGTGTTTTTTTTCACCCAGTTTCATAAAAAGTGTTAGTTCTTTAATTATTAGGGTGATAATGATAATATTTTGTCCTTTTTAACATACATTTTGGCATAAATCTTTCGCTCTGTTACCTGGTTACCAAATGTGTAACATTTGTGCTCATACATGCAGAGACAAAAGCAGGGCAATTAGAAATTCATCGAGTTCACCACCTACTTTACAGTTTCTGCAAGCAGCCAGAAGATTTTTTTTGTAGCATTCTGTAACATTTCCATGTTTCACATTCTTCTATGCCTGTTCAAACAATAGCTCAAAGCTGTAGCATCTCATCTAATCTTATACAAAAGATATTTTCCAACATAATGAAGTTCTCACATTTTCAAAATGAGTGACTGTACGGGGCACAGCGTGTCTCCCTGCAGCACAAAGGCTGGAGTATTACCTGAGAAATAATGGACCTTTACGCTTTGATTAAATGAGTTCCAAAGAGAATGAGCTCTGGTTAATTGGTTATTTGCTCTTTTTAACTTTTCAGTGAACTTGAAATTAACCTCTTAAGCTCGCTGCAGATTCAGATATGCTGTCTAATGAGGAAAGAATCTACTAAGAATTGTTTGACATTAGAGATTAAGTTTACACTCCAAAGTGGGAGATGCTGATAAACACACAAAGCACAAATAAAATGTAGTTAGTGTTGAACTTGTGACTTATCAGTTATCTGGAGGTCTTTGTAACCACTAGACACTTCATCCAAAGCAAAGGGCCTTAGTTTGAAGTTTGGTTTCACAGCACTCATGCTACATTAAAGGTTATTTTTCTCACTCTGATATCAAAAGGAAATATTCAAGAAAATATTCTCACAGGGGTGTCTTCAGTTGGCATTTCCTCTAAAAGAGAAGACAAACAATAGTCAGAGCGATTGCTGCTCTTTCTCCTGCTCCCTGTCTCTGTACTCTGTTGGCTTATGTTTCCACCTTTTGTTTTCTTTTTACACCCTGTCATGCACATTTATATTCCACCCTATTCTGATTATTAGTGTAACGGTAACAAAACACAATGCTTCATCATTCTGCCTGCTCGGTTTCAGACCTTTACTTGACCTTTGAATAAAGAGCCTTTTAACTATACTTGACCTGCCTGGAGAGTCTGCTTTTGGGTCATATTTACCCTGAATATACTTTTGCACTTTTAATGCAAGTACACAGCCCGTGCTCTGCAAAACAGGGGTCAGGCAGTGCACAGAGGCGGCCCTTTGTGATGGATTAAACAGCTTGTATTGGCAGATAATGAACCAGAAGTCCTTCACAATGCTGGCATCACTAATGGATCTTATTCATTATGATATTATTGCTATTTTACTGTTTTTAAAACACCAAACTGACACATGCAGCTGAGTGGGGATACTTATCCTATTCAGAAATATATAATAAAACTGTTGTGCACGACTTTCAGAATGAATTTCAGATCACCACATGAAGTCCTAAGGAACAAGTTAAACTGACCTGGTGGCCAAACCATGACATTACAACTTTAGAGACTACAGGGAAATTATATTTATTTCTCTTTATACATCTGTGTCTCTGATGTCATGAGCAAACATGGAGGTGGCTAAATTGAAATTGTGGTGGTATGACCATGGGACGCTCACAGTCCTAACAAGAGCATTCCTGTTCTGGCTGACAAACCCTTTTTCCAAACAACTGGGGAAGTTTAACACTGTGTTTGTTTATTTACACATTAAAATATAAGTCTCAGTGTATTACAGTTCTGGTGGCATTGTGACAGCGATAAATTAACAGCAGCTAACTGTAATTTTAATTACCTCTCACCACAATAGAGAACAGAATGTGTGTGAAGAATTTAAGCTTTAATTGTGGTAAACGAAAATGTTATTTGACAGCATAGGCTGTATATTTATGACCCCTTTTTCTTAAATTGCTGTTGCAGTTTTAAGCGCTATGAAAACAGTCACGTCACTGTGAAACAGTTGCAACATTTTGGAGGTCTCTGTAAGAACTAAATTTTTTGGCAGTTGAATAGCGAGCATTCCCCTTATTGTCAATATATTTATGAAAGTCATACATCCTTGGGTTCTAGTTTGACTGTGAGGTCACAGCATGCCTTTTTATACTCTGGAGACTAACATTATCACACATGAAATATTATTCACTTTCATCAATGCAAGCGAGATCACATTTGTGTGGTGCATTCATGTGGTTTCAGAATAATTGGAAATATTAGTTCCTGGTCATGTTTCACCATGACTCATTTGATTGTTTCCTTTGCTATTTGTCATACACATTCTGGAAACTTCTTTTGCAACTACTTCTTTGTAGTTTCAATGTGATTTATGACTTATAGCTCATAAACACACCAAATTCAGAAGAACCCAACTCAAGAAACAGACTATCCAAGTAACATGTGAATGCACCATTGGCCTTGGACTGCGCTGTATGGGTGCCGTTACATTTCTGTACATAACTGAATCCTAAAGAACTCATTCTTTAAAACAAGAGAGACAGCGAGGTTCACCTAAAATCTGTCATTCTGTCAACCAGTGTCTGTATCTTGAAAGAATAACTAATGATTAATAGCTATTCACTTCTACTTTTGAACTCCTGTCAATCATGCTGCACTGACATAAACAAATAAGAGCAGGGAATGTGCACAGGGAATTTTAAACCTTGAAATAATGGAGACAGTTTCAGAAATGTGGAGCAACTGGGTTAATGATGAGAGAGGCGTTTCATGTGTTTGCTGTACGCTCGGTGCGTTTCACATTGCAGGCTTGGGTGTTATATTTCACCAGCTCGCTTGTTGTCACATCTCTAACCTAGTCTTGAACCGATATCATGACTTCCTTTTAGTGGCTTGTGACAAGTAATAAATTGAAGTGAAACATGTCATGTTGAAAGGCCTCCGCCATGTCGGTCTAGTTTCGTTCTTTATCTCAACAGCAGACGGCAGGCTGGAAGCCGCTGTGTGGCATCGCTGTGACAGGCAGCCTTGCCAATGAGCTAGTGCCATCCAGACTCATTATTCCCCCCCTCAACCTACTTTGCCGCTTTGACAAATGTGTCTGTCTTGTGTGTTCCGTTTCAGGGGGGGAGCCCTGAGTTGTCTAACTCATCGGCCAATAAACACACAAGCCAGTTGTGAAGCACTGTGTTGTGGATGGATTGTCACAGTATTGCTGATGAATTGGCAAGTCTTCTCACTCTTTGGGCTGTTATTATGGGCCGCAGATAAAGATGTTAGAAGTTACCGAAGATTACAGTTGTTTGACGTTTTCAAAATCAACCTCTCCTCTGATTTAGTACTTTTTATTTTACAACCTTTTATGATAACCACATCCATCCTTAAAACATACATTTCTCTCTGTAAATTAGTCTATTGTTTCAAGGGAAGGCATGAATGGTTGAACAAATCTCTAAAATGTCTTTTTTTTTTTTTTTATCTTTGTGGTATGACATTCCTGCATAGTTGATATATTCTAAGAATAAGAAAGAAGACAAAAAACATTGTCTGAAATGAATACCAGTCTATTATTAACAAAATGTTACTTAAATTAGGATAATAAGGTTCCTCATTTGCAGAATGCAACAAAAGTGTACCTCAACCTGCAATCTAACTGTTTATCGATTACTGATGTCATTATACTTTAAATGTATTCACCATTTAAACGACAGCAGCTTATGAATAACTTAGTTCCCTGGTTACCTCAATAGTTGGCATAGCTACCAATGAGACATGGCGTAATAGGAAGTAAACTTACTGTATGAAATTCTATATTGGATGAAAGTGTTAACCAAATGGCATCTCTATTTAATTCCTTCATTCTTACTAGCCTCCATCAGAAAATGAGTGCCTTGACATCCTGTCAGACGTCAAGAAAAAGTGTTTGCGCACACATTTTTCCACAGCCGGTGCTCAGGTGCCTCCCAGTCGTGTGAAATATACTTTTCATAATAGAACAGGCAGCGTTTTTTTTTTTTTCTTGCAGCAAAAACCTCAAACAGCCACTGTATCCCAGTGGAAGAGCTTCACTCTTAGCGCTTCACACAAAAACTTTGCCTCATTTCTTGCACATTCAGTTTTACTGCCACTTTTTTAAAGTCCAATCCGATCGAATGAGCTCTTTCCTCCCTTTCCTCTCTCCTCTTTTCTTCTACTTTCTTCTGAGGTGAAGGTTGGTAGTTACTATCTATTTTTAGCCTGAGCTGCATTGCCTTTTAGCTTTAGACTTTTTCGCTCAGATGCATTTTTTTTTTGCTCATGCACAATGATCCTTTAGCTCTTTCTTGTGAGCATTCCCCAGGGGATGAAGCCACGGCAGTTGGAGGAGTTTGGCAAAAAACTTTTCCTTACTACAACTAAGGCATGTGTTCAGAAAGTTACAGCAAAGGATAAAAACTCTGTGCTGGGATATCATCTCACGAGGGTGGCTGTCACGTATGCAGGGATTGGTGTTACATACTTGCTGAGTCGCTCAGTGTGTCTGAGTGCCATGTGCTGTGTGTTATGCTTGAGAGGATTTTGAGAACATGCCCAGATGGTGCCATCTTCCCTTTCTTTCTGCAAGCAACTAGTAGCTTTAGGATGGTTTCAAGTGATCCAGTACTGACCACATTTGCTGTGTGGCCTGGAGGTTTTGAGATAATTTCACATAAACATAATAAGGCATTTTCAACTCCATGTAAATGGAAATGCATGCCAAATAAATGGAGATGAAGAGGAAGCGGGTTCATTTTAAACAGCACAAACTGAAGCAAATATGATCAAATGTGTCAAAGGAAATGTCAGCTTTTTGCTTCAGTTTGGTTGTGACCAATATCATGTGAACAATAACTGTATCTCTAGAGAAGACAGGTCAATTCTGACTTCCAAGTGTGGAACAAATCAATTGTATAAGTACCCAAGTGTAGAACAAATGGGGTTTATTTCCAAGGCCTCTCTCATCATTATTTAAAGAAATCAGTAAAATGTTATCATCAGTAATTGTAATGGATTGGATACACAATTCCCAACTCACAACATACTGATGCTTGGTGAGGACCCATTGATTTTACTTTTAACGTACTGGGAATGCATCAAACTATGATGATCCACAACAGTTGCAGTTTTAAACACAGATTCAAACAAAACTAGTTTGTTATCTCTGGTAACAAAAATACTTGGTTAAGGTTTGGAGGACGAAAATCGTGGTTGGGTTTAAGAATAAGTATGTTTATTACTTAAATGTACAGTTAGATATAAGTTAAGTAGTCTATGTAAATAACTCAACATTGACTCAAAGGACACAAGCAGCCCAGGAGGAAATTAATGTGTTTGTGTGGCAAGTCCAACTACCCTTTCCTCTTCCATATGCGGACTTTCTCGCTTCTTATAGTTATTTGTTAAAATGCCTCCCCAAGCTTCAGATATTGCTCTTACCTTACAGCTAATTGAAAGATCTGATGCGTCTATATCAGACATTCAAGGGGGTGATGACACATCTGTATTTGTCCTTGTAATGAGAACTGAGTCTGGAATTCTGCTGCAGTTTGTTGACAATTGCCAAAATATTGCAGATACTTAGAGATGTTTATGATCGTTATTGTCGTGATTAGTTTTGCTTAAAATAAGTGTGCTTATCAGAGATGCAGTCTGGTTTGAATTGGATTTGGCTGCTATAAATATGGCACCAACAGAGCTGTATTCACTTTCAAAATGTGTAAACAGAGAAGCATTGTTTAAAATGTTTAAACATTTGTTTCCTCAGTTCCATATGCACCATCTGTATTCACATATTCTGAAGGTCACACAAACATGGTAACATTCCTGTTGTGCTTTGATAAAGCTCAATGTACAGGAAGTGATTGCAGATTGCTCCCCTATGGACAGACCAGCACCTTGCATGGTAGCCGCCAGCGGTGTTTGAGTGTCACATTAGCCACCAAAAGAACCTGCATAATCTTTCCATTTGCTGCCCTCAGAGCCACAGACCGGAGGGCTACATCAACAAGTGGTCATTGAGGGACAGGATGGGAAGAAGACACTTATGGATTCCTGCTTCTGGCACAGCTTCATTAATCACGCCCCCGATCGATGGCAGCACAGGAAACAGGGGCTGCCCAGTGCTTCCCACTAACAAACAACACAATGGATTTTTCCCTTTTCCATCTCTTTCTTGTTGTATCTTTGACCCAGTTTGTCTTTAAATGTGATTTTACTTTCTGCTGAACACCCAAGTGTAAATGCCCTAATGTCTTAGAGGAAATACTGGAAAGAACAATCCACACTGTGTCCAAGAAGGGCCATTAGTCCTGAGTGGACAGTCATTACTGTGTAGTATATTATACATTATTAACCCAAGGGTGTGCCCTTTCTTGACTTGTTGCCTCTGCACCTTCTGTTTCAGTCCATGACATTGCAATTCTTAGTGTCTGTGTTGAAAATGCTTTATATAATATATAAAACGCATTAAAGCTCACGTTGTAAAGGATTAGGATATAACAAACATTACAACTGAACTTGTGGAAGCTTGTCAACAAATTTACACCCATAAATACAGCGCCATTGTTTCATAGTCTCAGTTTCATCGCTCTTATGATAGTGCCATTGTACCATAACACTGATAATAGCGCCTCTTTTCTGCTGATTATATCTTATCCTTTGTTGGTGTTGTGGATTGTCTCACTTCCCTTCAACTCAGATAAATGTTATGGGTTCCAGAGCTGGCCAATGAGCCGTGAAGCACGCCTGATTAATTGAAAAATCTAAAGAGATAAAGACCATGCTGCTGCTAAACCGAGGAGCACTGGAGGTAATGAAGAGATACAGGCAGCAGTGCAGCAGAGCTAAGAGGTAAAGAAAGGTAGAGAACGCAGTAATAAAACAGAGTGATGTTTCTGGAATGTTTGGATGATTCTTAAAAGGTTGTACGAAACAAGAAACATACTTATGAGACCAATAGTAACTGTCAAGGACACATTATTCAGTTGATGGGTTGCCCACCATCCAGAAGAGAAATCTGAATTCATGTGAGCTTGTCTTAGACAGAAGGAGAGGGAGGAGAAAACAAACACAAAGGCAAAAAGCTGCAGAAAAACTTCTTTGTTGAGGCCGTGATGGACAACACTCATGATGGAAGAAGCATAGTTTTTTATATTTCTGTTGATTATTGAATCTTTAGGTTGTGGAACTCCTTTTGCACCTCCTCCTAAAACACACAAATAATCATAAAACCGAGTATTTATAAAGACCAAAAGAATATAAAGTGCTGCTCAGTGATGACATACAGCCACTATGGGGCACCACAGGAACGAGTTCTTAAACCAGGAAGTATAGTAACTATTTCAGCGATCGGCCTCCATTCTGGACTATTTTCCCTCTCTGGTCACATCCACAATGCCGCATTTTACAGTGTTTTGCAAGTATTGCAAATAGATCGCCATCACCAGCATTGGTAGAAATGATGTACGTATTTAACAATCTATGTGAAATTTAATTTCAATTACTGCCTTCTTCTTCTACAGCAACCTTCCTGTGTGTTTGCTGCAGACTGGTCCACAGCGCCCCCTACAGTGTTGCTACGTTATGGCCAGTGCACACAAAGGACACTTTTGCCCACGCTGCCACATGCTGAAGCCAAAATCAGCTCTTTCGTCTAAGTAAAAGCAACAAACAGTGGCATCCTTAAAGCATCCTTTTGTCCACTTCAAGCACTGGGCAGTGTGAGTCACTGGCAAACTACCTCTTCTGTTTCTCAGGTATGAGAAGGTGTCAAAGCTAAAAAATGTATTATGTGCTCACCCACCATCTTCAACAAAATATACAAGCATGATACTACTTCTGTCCTGAATTGACCCCACATGTTGTCATTATACATAACGTGCTGTAAAGTGAATATATGACTCTTAATTCCCTTTTGGATCAAAGATGGAGAGACGGCGGATGTGAGCCTTAGATTTTCTCCAGCCGTAGCTACCCCACCTTGTAGCAGCTTGTCTCTGACATGGATTTAAAGGCAGATAACATACGGAAACCCTGATGATTTTACCTTCCACTCACTCCCACTTCCCTCGCCTCATCTCCCTGTATTTTATCACCTCATTAGTGCGCAGCCCTGGAGGATTCTTCAAGGAATCGTAGGTGTTACACATCCAGATGCAGGTTTCCGACACTGCCACTTTATTTGTTCCCTGCTGTTTACAGACGACTCCCAGCATCCGTGCGCTCATGTGGTACTCCGGGAGCTACGGCCATGCGAGACACGGTGTCACTTAGATCTTGCTACGGTAATCATCAAAACACTTTGAAAGCAGGTTGTTTAGAAAGTAAAGCCGAAAGGTTTCAAACAAAAACCATCTCCCATGCCCTACTGTGACTTTTTGAATCCCCTCTTGAGGAAATGTGCCCCTTCTATTTAAATTCAAACACGACAAAACACCGGGGGACCAGAGTTAAGAAGCTGTGTACAGAGCAGTGATTTGACAGCAGGAACTGTCAGATGGCATCTTTATTATGTTCCATGAGGAGTCCTGGAGGACCCCACAAGCATCTGTTTCCCCTCTTTGCTGCCACTACAGTCATATAGAAATCAACCAACTTCACCCATTTGACAGATGAGGACATGATTTAGAGGAACAATGCAGCCCAGAAAAATGTATTGCAGCGGAGGACACGGAGGGAAGTGCCTCTTAAGTGTGTTTCCTGCGACTTATATATTCTCCAAGAAAACCTCAATCATTCGGTAATATAACTAAGTGCATTTACTCAAGTACTGCACAATTACCAGGTACATGTACTTTACTTGAATATCCAATTTGTGTTGCTTAAAACTTCTACGTATTAGTAGTAGGAATTGATTGGTGGATGCCAGATTTGTGGCAGAAGGGAGGGGAGGTGGATGGGTTGGACAAACGGCGGACTTTCACCCAGCAGAACAAGGTTTGTGTCCTATGTGAAAACAAAACTAAATTATTTTTAACTTAGCTTATGTTTTTTTACGTGACTTCCTGCTGACATCACCCTTGTAACTACTACATTTACGTACATTTATTCACTTTTTAAACTGTTTTGTATAACGTCTAACCAGGTAGTTTTTTGCCCTAATCCTAGGTCAGTGGTTTTGTTGCCTAAATTCACCAAGACTGCAGCCTTTTTATAACAACAAACTGTACGTTTATGTATAATGATGCGTGTGCTATTTTCTAGAACGCTCTGCTGTACCGCGAGCCATTTTTGAGTCGTCCTCGTTGGTTGATTTAGGTTGGAAATCTTGTTGGAAGTTTATATGAAGTCATCAACTAATACAGCCCCAATTCCTAAAAAAGTTGGGATGCAATGAAGCGTAATAAAAACAGAATGCAATGATTTGCAAAACCTATGCGACCCACATGCAAAGACAAAATATCTCTTGCTCAAACTGTTGAACCTCGTCTTGTTTATATAGAAACTCAGTTCAATTCAGTTTGCTATTTAAAACTTTCTTAAACTGCATACAGTTTCTAGTATTCCCAAGCGTTCCCTTTTATTCAAGTATAAAGCCTTCAATTTGTCTCAAAGGTTTGCCACAAATCTCTCTCCTTTGAATCTTTCAGAAGAGCACAGGTTCAAAATGCAGGTTGGGAGTAGGAGGAGACGAGGTGCTCACAGTGCTTCAAATTGAACGAAATAATATCCATACATGTGACTCATAAAGGGCACCTGCTCTTGGCTCCCTGCTGGGAGTGTTTTCCCAGCAGTTGGTTGAAGATCAGGGCTGAAAAAGGAGCAGGGGCCCAGTGGGGGTCCACATCTGGAGTTTGCGCACATGAAGGCTAAGAAGTGAAGTTTCAGGGCCTAATTTGGCAGCTGTAGGGGGGAAAGAAGCTGTGGGCAAGAGGACCGAAGCACCACCAGCTGGGATTCACTCAGAAATAAAGATTTAATTTTAAAAACACCATATCTCCATTAAAAAAACTGCATTAAATGTTTGCTTTAAGTGAGATATTATGAGTTTATTGGAGTAAATTAATTTTGATTAACTAAACTTTGGTAAACAATTGAAAATTATCTCTAGAGGCATTGATACCATTTCAGTGAAAACAGTCAAATTAAAATAAAAAAAGTTTTTTTTTCTTAAAATTACCTTGGTACTTAGCTAGATAATTTACATATAAAGTAGCTGCAGTTGTTTTATAGAGAGAAATTTAGAGACTTAGACACTAAGTGTAGACACATTAAAAAATGTGTGAACAAACCAGACATATAAGCAGAATTGCAGATTTGATGTGACCGACACACACTTGTGCACACATCAGCATGATGCTCGACTTAAGAATCATAATGTTTCCTTTGCACAAGGTAACAGTGAACCTCCATATCTCCACTTTAGATTGCTACCGTTTGTACTTGAGGAAATTCCTCTTGTACTTTGGCAGAAATTGTCATGGTAGCTGTCTGAAACTCAATTCTTATATATTTTTCCTGAGTGTTGTGACATGCTTGCTCTGCTGGGGGAAAAAAAAAAGTTATAGATTTTTCTTATATTGCATTTATGGACAAATAGCAACAACATCAAAACAAAGAAACTCGGAGCCACTGCTGCTGGACAAGTACTTCAGAATTGATTTGATGTTCTGTGTACTAGAACAGACTCGAGCTGAACAATATGAATTTTAGTGTTTCTGTTTTATGAAGTTCAACAAAAAGAACACTAAAAGAGTGTTTTGATGGTTAAAGCTTTACATTTGTACGGTTTAGGAGTATATACTTGAGACATGTTTTAAAACTGATGTTATGATATATTCAGGAGATATAAGGAAAAGCTTGGAATTACAATTGTTTGCAGCAATAGTAAAGCTTTTCTTTTTGCTATTGTTAGCCATTGAACTTGAACGTTAAATTACCATTTTTGCATTATATTCAAGGACAAAAACACCAACATTGCAGTCAGGTGAATAACAGTAGCAGCAAGAGGGACAAACATCATCATGTGTAGGCTGAAGGTGTTTACAGCCATCTGCCTGCAACTGCACTCTCAACAGCATTTAACTGCATTTATACACCAAGAAACATTCTGTTATTGCTGCAAAATCCAAACTCCAAGAAGAATCTTCAACTTTATCCCTCAGAAATATTTTCTTTACCAACTTGGAGAAGAAGACTGACAGAATTCACACTCCTTTTGCTCTTATTTTTATCTCTTGAGTTAACCTCTTTGACTCCTCACTCCCCTGATAAAGTCCTGAAACTTGCATCTTCTAGCAGAGGGCCCAAATGGACTCTTAACCTCTTTGTCCCTGTTTCAGTCGAGTGCTGCAGACCTGCTTCCCTTTCTTGCATCTATAATCAGATCCTCGGTCACATCTGGCTGTGTGCAAGCTGGGTTCATGTAAGCAAGAGTAATTCAGGAATGACTTGAGCAAGAGAAACTGCTCGAGAAGCCACCTTTTGACACAACTACGTCGGACTACAGATGAGTATCATTGCTTTAATTCTTTTCCAAGCAGAGGTCAGAAAAACAAAACCTACTTAACCTGTCTGCCCAAACTGACCCGTCTCTTTTCTTGACAGGTCCTGCAGGGCTCTGTCCCTGCCTGGCTTCTTATTTCCAATCATTGCTGCCTGCAGTGGATATTCTTCCACTATCAACTCTCTGGGAAACCTTGCCCAATAAACATTTGTCTTTTAATACCCAGTTAACACCAACCTGCTGTATTATCACACAGAATTATTATGATCGTCTTTAATAAAATAGCCATCCAAGCTTTTATCATGTGCAATTTCTCAGTTCTGACACTCTTGATTCTTTCCAGACATCCAGCTCACTGCAGCCTTGCTCATCTTCTGGACTTACAAGCCTCATGGTGTCTTAGTAGTCAACTGACTCTTTGATCCTGACTCCTGATCTTGATCACAACTGCAAGACTGAAACCTCAAATCTCATCTGACTCCACCTCACAAACAAAGCTTCAACACTACTAAAGGACCAGTGTGTTGGATTGGCAGAGATAGAATGTTTTATCCAAAGTTATGTTTTCATGTGTATATAGCATCCCCGATTCTAACATTAGCATCCCCAAACCCTTTGTTATAACCTAACCATACACTAAGCCCTTCATAGCTAGCCAGCAGCTAACTAATGTATTGACGCTTCTGCATGATAGCTGTTACATTCATGTATATTCGGTGGGTACATTCTAGCATCTATGAAGACTTTGGTGTGTAATGCTAGTAGAAGCTAATGTAGCTTTGAGCTGCTTGTGTCTTTTTTCTATTTGTATGTTAGCAAACAAAAGAATAATGTCTAAAAGCTCCTGTGTGGTGAAATGCACTACCAAAAGGGTAAAGAACCAGAACAAAGTTTTTAAAATCTGACAAAAGTGGATATAGGTGGAAGTTGACATGAGAAATCAGCAGTTATACTGGTGAAAAATATGCAATCAGTATATTTAACATTAAGCTACATATGTCACTAAGTTATGCAGTATTAAGTGCCTTACCTTGCTTACATACAGCTAACGTTAGCTTGCTAACAGCCTTGCGCTTTCAAATAGACATATGGTGCTAAAATAATCATATGATATGCTTTCATTTAATAGTTTTAGCTAGAAACTAGCATTTTGTTAGCGTTTTAGCCTGTAGTTGTTTAATCCAGCAATGATAGTGTGAATGTATGTTTGTCTTTATGGGCATGTGAGGCTGCTAACATTTACTAAGTATTGGACAATAATAAAGTACTGGACTTTTTATCCTATTGGGACCAGAGACTGTACAAAATGTTGTGGACATCAGCTAAAAGTTGTTTCGATATTTTGTCCCGGACCAATCGGATGAACTAACATTTCCATCTATGATCACAAAACTATAAAACTGTTCCATAAATCTATACTGTAAATGCTGCTGCTACTCTTACTGTTTGTTGATCCTCATCATGTTTACTGAGTCCTGTTTGTCATTACACCATTTAAATGGTCACTGGTGACTCCAAGTGTTGTCTTGTGTATACTGTTACTAATCCCGGTTGGATTCAGCCGTATCAGTTACCTTGATTACGAAGCCATAGCAACTAAAACGTTGCTCGGAGCGCCTGTTGCTAAGCTTCTTCCTCGAGCCTCACTATTGCTTTCTATATAAATAGGTTCATCTCTGCTGAGGTCAAACTGCCTCATTTAGCTTAGTGAATATAAAGTCAGAACCCCCATTTATCATCAGTAGAGCAGTACATTTAGAAGATTTACATTTTAGTCATTTAGCCGACACTGGCTTAAAATGAGTGAGCCAATTGGGGTTTTGTGTCTTTCTGAAGGATCCTGTTCGTGGACAGATTTCAGAAAGTAAGTTGGTTAGTAAAGCTGTCAAGTGCCTCCATGCAAAAGCCTGGGAAAACCTGTCACTGACTGCACTTTGGTATATTGTATACTTCTTCTATCCTTCCCTATTGTACTCTTTATCCAGAAGATGTCTAGACTGACTCAAGCCTGACAGAAATTCAAAATTCACTCCTTAACCTGACCTTATCCGTCTGCTACTAAAACGCCTTCATTTCATGTCATGTTGGAGGTACATGTACTTGAGTATTTCCATTTTTTTTTTGTAACTTTATACTTTTACTCCACTACATTTAGCTGATAGCTTTAGTTACTTTTCAGGTCAAGATTTACCATAAAAACATGATAAGTTTGAAGTTGTTAGACTTTTTTGTTTTTTTACTGAAACACTATATTAAATAATTAAATGATATTTACCTGCCACTGCTTACATGAATGCATCAATACAAATAATCAAAAAACATATTTAGAATATCTGTAACAATGTTTGTGGGTCCATTCAGCACAACGAGAACTTTTACTTTTAATACTTTAAGTACATTTTGATGCTGATATTTTTGTACTTTTACAGAAATTTCACAGTGTGGTATTGGTACTTTTACCTAAGTGAGGAAACTAAATACTTTTCCCCCACTGCTGAATACAAACACTTTATATTCATGTCCTTCTAAATAAACATCAAGGTTTTATGAAGCTTAAGGATAGTGTGAATGTTATTTATAAGAAGATACCAACATATCTCTCCTCCTGAACACATGGTGGTCATTACCGTGTTGTTTACTTTCTCGATTACGTTACCAGGTTTCTCTTCTTCACCTTGACTCTTGAGTCCTTCATCTATAAATAGGCTTATCTCCACTGGGGTCAAGCTGCTGCTATGTTCCTGTTTGGTTGTGCAAGCAGCAGTTTGTTTTATAATTGGCTGTCTCTTCATTCTCTTCCCTTCCCACATGAAAGCGCTTTCCACATCATGCGGCGTGTACACTTGCAGCATGCACACCGGTGGACCTCACAGCAGCTCTGATTGGCTCTTTTTTAATCAAACAACCATCTGGTGGTTTCCTAATGGGCTAAATGAATATTGCCTTGCATTACTGCTGCATTTGTGCACTAATGAGTGAATGCATATAAACACAGATACATGCATGCACACACAGGTGTATGCACGCCGACCAGAACCGTAGTACCTCTTCATACATACTGACATACATCTTGTAATGCCCTGTATGATCACTGGAGCTACATTTACTTCACTTTGTCATCTTTTAAAACCAGCATCACTCACAGTAATTGACTGCAGCATTATTCAGTCCAGAGGACTTGACATGGTCTCCATACAGGCTCCTGTACTTCAGAGGCTGCAGCCACTAAAGAGGACATTCCTGTTTCACAATCCTAACTCCGAGGGTCTGAGGTGGAGCCCAGAAATAATCGTCTCTGTGGCCTTTTGTGCACTCAGCAAGGCAAGATGGGGAGTTCATTTGCCGTGAAAATTTATATCTCCCTTTTCCTTGGCTCCTGGTGCTCTCCCTTCCCCACCACACACAGAGCAGTAAAGGTATTCTTCTTTCTGTGGGGCAGCAGCCGCCATCCCTGACACGCCACATGTTTTATTGCCCACTAAAGCATAATGCTCCACTCCTTTTTATATTGAATTATTTATTTATTTTCCCCGTGCTGCCTGTGAGCCCCTATGAACGATTGGACGCCTCAGGCCTGCTGCGACATGATCTCGGGGGGTATTAAATATATTGCCGGTATTTGTTTCCCGCCTCTAAGTGGATCGGACGACACTGCAGACAAATACTCATCCTCCAAAGTAGAAGAGCCTCGACAACAAAACAAGTATGTCCTCTGCTCCATAATCCTTATTGCATCCAGCGGCCTGGTGGGGGGAGAACGGAGGGATAGAGGAGTGTTATTATCACACTCAGATTGTTATGTGTTGGCCCCGTATGGATTCTGCACATGGAGCCTGTGGCTAAGTGTGGAGACTCTGCATCCAAGACTATATATGGCACTGTGTGTGTATGTTTCTTTATTATTAGTGTAAGATAAGGCTAAACATTCAACAATTATAACCATTCCTTTAAGAAAAAGGTATAGTATTGGTATTCATTTATTACATCCTTTAATGTATGTAAACTTTTCATTTCTATTTTATTGTATATTCATTTACTTATTTACTTATTTATTTATTCACTACTTATTTTTAATGGTTCCTTACTCAGGGTTTATATACATATTAATATTGATATCTTTCTTTGATTTTCTTCCTTTTCTTTTCTTTTCCTTTTTATTTAATTAAATGTTTTTATTTAAATATATTTCTTTCCTTCTTTCTTTCGACTTCTTCTTCTAATAATAATGTATTTATTTCTAATTAAGTCCTGTTGACTAAACATTATTGTTATTATAATTCTTTATATATCTTCCATTTTCTTTTCTTTTCCTTTTTATTTAAATTAATTGTTTTTATTTAAATGTATTAATTTTTTTCTTTCTTTCTTCTTCTTCTTCTTCTTATAATAATTTATTTATTTCTAATTAAGTCCTGTTGACTAAACATTATTGTCATTATAATTATTTATATATCTTCCCATGTTAACCTATGCATATTTATCCATCAAAATCTTTTTTTTAAACAATATTGTATGTAAAAAAAAAAAATCTATTTTATAATAAAATTTACATTTACATTCAGTGTATGAAAAGAGACAGCTTTCTCTTTTCATACACTGCACAAAGCAGTTTATTACCTGTCCATTAATCATCTTGACATTTGATTTTTCTGAAGCTGTTTTCTGCTGTGGAGGATTTTGCTTTTGACGTATCCTGCTGTCACTTAACTCTGAGGATGCATTAGCCAGCTTACAGTTACCATAAAGTAAAGCAGGTTTACAGAGAACAGCAGACAATATTAAAAATATGTGCTGCTGATGCAAAGAAATCTTTCTGGTTACATAACGATAATGCAGTAATAAAGACGACGCCTCCACAGTCTGTTGTTTTGCTGCATCATAATGCCTCATACGTCCTTATTGTTATAACACTTTCTTTTTTAAAAAGACTGATGAAAGAAACTCTTTATGAAAAAATATAGTGTCGGGCTGATTGCAACAGAGGCGGAACTTTAGCTCTCTGCTAACACGAGCCTTATTAATTCCTTCACAAAATTTGAGGTGTGGGTGTTGGTTCAGAGGCCTGGAACCAAGCTTAGTAATGAATTTAATGTTTTACTAATGGGCTTTGGGCAGAGAAGGTGGCCTGGTGTAGAGAAACAAAGTACAGGGCAGTTCTTTCAAATTCCTCATCACAAGACACTTAATGCTATTTAATCCTAAAAGCAATAATTAAAAAATACGAAGTGAGCTTATCTTATAGGTTATTGTGCTATAATGCAAATTAGATACAGTTGTAGATATTTTTTGTCTTTCTGTGTGTATTTCCCCCTTTTGTTTTGATTGATATGTGCAGGAACTAGAAGCTACTGTAAATCAGAGTCAGAATCATTGTTTGTATCAGCACACTTTGCCAATAAAGCTGATTTGGATTCTGACCTTTTGTCAAACAACCGTTTTTAAGGTCAAGAATGAATCTTTGCGCTCAAATCAGCATGATTCCTAATGTCACAGAGCAAGATAAATAAAAAGACTAGCATGTGGAAGTTTTTCAATCATGGATAAGTTGTCAAGTAAACGTATGTGTTTTAAAACAGCCCCCACGGGTTAATTTAGCTGAATAATTCACTTTTTATCCACGATTCAAGGCCGTAATGTCCTGACAAAACTGTGCGACTTTATTGGAAATCATGACTGACAAATTCCCGTCTCCAGTCCTGATGTGGAACAGAAGTGCTGGACGACTGCAGTATCTCTCGCACACGAACGTCATCTTCATATCTCCCTGCCTTTCTTATTACTAACCCCCCTTCCTTCTCTCCCATTCACTCTTTAAAGCTGTAACAAAAGAGAAAAATTGAGAGAGTTATCACAGTTTTTGCATAACCAGCCCATCAGTCTCGTACAGAATCATGTTTATTCATTTTGCCCTCAGGGGAGAGAGGGTAAAGGGAGATGATTAAATTCTAATTTGACCTCTATCATAATTTAGCTGAGCCTATTATGATGTCAATCATTTGAACTCAATACTGCAGTGAGGGGAGAGCGACTGTGTGGCAAAGGGAAAGGGGATTATAGACAGTTTGGGGACCACACAGTCACTGTATCAAATTGGTTTTATCCAGCCACATGTAATTTTTTCCCCGGAGAGAACAGAGCTTGTTCAAATGTTCGATGTGTGAAGTGAACATGGGGCATCAAAGGAGTGATGGACTTGACTATAGCCAGGGACGGTTGCTTTTCAGAGTGTAAAATTGTGCTGCATCGGGGGAAATGATTTGCTTATTACAAGGGTGAGTCATAGATGTGACGAGCTCCATATGATGGAAGTCTTAGGACAGAAAAAAAGTATCTGGTGCTTTCTTCCTGTCTGTGTTATTCATATATGAGCTGTGCATCCATTTGTACGGTGGATCTGAACATGTCTCAGCTGTATATAGAAGTGCTTTTTTCTGCTTCTGCATCTTGACAAGGTGAGAACAGCAGCTTGTATTTGCATGCTAAAGTCACTAAACATACAGGCCGGTTTCTTTTTCTGTTCATAAAGAAACAGACTTTGATCTAAACAAGAAGCTGAGATAAAAAACAAGACTGGGCTGATGCTGATTTAAAGGAGTATGGCAGTGAAATATACAGCACTTTAATTTGAGGGAATAAAAAGACGGTCAGAAGTGATGCAGCAGGGGTTGGTATGGATCTATTCACAGAAACATCTGGACAGTACAACTTCCAAAATGCAGCCTTTCAATATATCCCTCCCTAACAAGGAGGAACCTCAGGACCTGAAACAAAAGTAAACTTTCATTCTGTCCAGCAGGGGGCGACTCCACTGGTTGCAAAAAGAAGTCTGATTGTATAAAAATCTTTGAGAAAATGACCTGATTTGGTACCTCAGTAAATATTTTGTCTTTCCCAGTATATCTTCAGTTCAGGAAAGTTAAATTTAACATTTTTGGTCAATGTGTTAAGAGTTCAGTTGGACTGAAAGAAACTGTTAGTATTCAGCTGTTTACACTATTTTTACATGATAACTTCCTGGTTGCAAAAAAACAAGATAACGAGCAAAATGTAAATCTCGAAGCTACAAAACAGGAGTCCTCAATACAATACGCCATGGTGACTGCATCCATTATTTTACAGTCTGTGTGTTCTTTAACTCCATATCTCCATATTTAAGAGATGCTCAGATATATCTAATGACCTCATCAGGGTAATATCATCAGACACGACAAAGTTCCCTTCAGAGCCACGGAGGATTGCAGGATTGTATATTATATTGTCCCACTGATTTCTATCAATCAGGACAGGCTAAATAACAGGGACACCTCTCTGTTTATGCAACACTGTGTAGCACCACAAACAATACCTACAGTTTAAACAAATGGAACATTAGAGTCTTCATGAACTTTTTTGCAACACTGTTGAATTCGACTTCATTCGTTTTAGCCAGATGTACCTAATAAACTGGCCTCTCAGTGTAGACAGTACACTGTCCATCAGCAGCATGTGTAACATGTGCAGTATTGATCCCCTTTAGTCTGTCCGTCCTCTGCTGATCCACAGAGCAGTCGGTCTCTTTTGATGCTGCTTATTGATGGCTGAGGATCCTCTGTGCTGTTAACAAGGTTATCTCTGGCTGCCTGGGAAATCTCTCTTCGTGTAGTCTGTGTTCACTGTGTTGTTGGATTGCCTGTTGTTGCTCTGTGAGGTGGGCAGTACAATGTTGACCGTGTTTGATTGTCCTGATGATTCTGATGAGACGGTTCATGTGTGTGTGTATAGATTGCACAATAAAATGCAGTCGATTTTTTGTGTATTTATGCAACTACATCTCTCTCTGTATGTAATACTGTACGCAGTATATGTGCGTGTGTTCTGGCTGCAGCATGTTTGGCACAGCTGCACATGTTTCTATTCATCAGAGGCTCAAAGGCGAGTGGACCACAGGGATCCACTCAGCGGGAGAAATCACTCCACAGAAGGAGGTGGAGGTCTGTGCGGGGTTATCTCCTGGAGCGACTGGAGCATGCTATGGGGATAATGCCACAATGCATGTGATTTAGTTCTTTCCTCTGAAGGGAGGGAGGAAGAAAAATATATATATAAATAATTGAGCTACCAAAAATCAAGCTTTTCATAAAGCTGGGCTTGAAAAAGGGGGAAAAAGTCACATATAAACCCTTTAGAAGTTCAATTCATAACTGCAACTGATTTTTTTTCTATTATTTTGGCTGCCATTGTTCACGCAGAGCTGCATGTGTGCATTATGTGAAAAGTGTCTTTTTTATCTTTTTGGATGGATGGACAAATAGTAGCAAAACTGCAATATAGCCTTGAAGTAACATTTAAAACATGGCCAACACCAATGTGTGTATCACAGTAATAGAAAACAAAACTGGAACAACAGATACAAAACTATGCAGAACCAGAAATGGTAACAACCCTTTCTGGATTGCTTCTTCTGCATCTGCACAACTCTTCACCAGATGGAGGAAAATACATAATCATATCTACTTAGGTAGACCAGACCAGATGACTTTCCCAGAAGAGGGCGAGTGGTTAAAGTTTGCCAGAAATATTTAGTTATTATTTAAATTTTTTGTGTGTAAAATGAACCCATAATCAAACACTCTTAGTGTCAGTCATTAGCACAAGAGTTGCATGTGCTTGTAATTTACAAATCCGTTCTTGCTTACACCACAGCCCTCATCTGAAAAACAAACAATAAAATAAGCTGTTGTCCTCTTTTACACTCTCCCCAATCCCTTTTCTCTCAGGATGCTTTAAAGCTCTTCCACTTAAACAGGTCACTCGTGGACAAATCATTTTAAGTTGCTGGAACCAAATACTGCAAAGCTCAATGTTGCCACCAGCGGCAGCGAGCACAGTGATTATATTCAAACGGGAACAAAAGTTCACGTGCAAAAGCAGCATCTTGAGTACGAGGCAGACTGTAACTGAGAACATTACACACAATGCACAAAAGATGAATTCTCAAATCAGATTATGTTAATTGGAGACATTACGTAACATCATATTTTCCACCTGTTTTAAAGAAGTTATTCTGTTATATAATAAAGGTTATGTAATCATCTTATGTAGCTGTATTTTTTTATGATCAAACTATACAATACCTGTAGAGACTAGATGTTATCTGGACTTGTTCCAGTGTGGAGTCACTATTATAATTAACAATGAAGAGGAGTGTGTTTGTGTTGCATAGCTACAGCATATGTTGGCCTGCTCTCTGGGAACAGGAGACCACAGGAGTGAGGCACTTTGTAACCACTCACAGATCCTTCAGTTGTAATGCTTGAGAGAGGCTCTATATTGTATTCCGAATGTCTTTCTTCATTTACCGTGGGTCACAGAGTGGAGTTTGACCACAACAGGTTATAGGAGACAGAATGGCAGAAAAAATAAGTGTTTTCCAGCCATATAACTGAAGAAATGAGGTGAATTATTTCACTTGTAGTGACAAATCTTTCCCTTTTCTCTTGTCTGTGGATATTCTCAATTAATCCAGGTCATAGTTCTATTCTGGGCAAGTTGAGTCGTAGGCAACTGGACTTGTATTTGCCTGGGAAGACGTTTCGCCTCTTATCCAACTGATGACGCCCCTTGGATAGGAGGCGAAACGTCTTCCCAGACAAATACAAGTCCAGTTGCCTGTGACTCAATTTGCCCAGAATATTCCCTTTCCTATACTTTTTGCTAGTTCATGTAGGAGAGAAACTCAAAAAATTTAAGTGAAAACTACAACAATACAGGACAGGCAGCAAAAATAAGACTCATATTTACGTTTAAGACTGGTGTCTGTCGTCTTGCTGATGTAACTGTAATGACTGTGGACTTTCACCCAGGATACAGGACTTCACATCCTGTGTGAAAACAAAACGAAACATTTTTTAAGTAAATAACATTTTTTTAAAGGAACATCCGTAGCTCATGTATTGTGAATCTTTATTTTTTAATAAGGAACGTACGGCAGTCACTTTATCCTTGTAACTACTTCTCTTTCTGGCATTAACATTCATATATTTACTTTTTTAAACTGTCTTTTAAAAACCTCCTAACCAGGAAGTTTTCTTCCCTAAACCTCAGTCAGTGGTTTTGTTGCATAAATTCACTTTTCCATTTTTACAACCGCTCATGCATGTAAAATGATGTCTGTGCTGTTTTTACTGTGAGCTGGGAAACGCTCATATGGGTCATTACGGGTGGTATCCAGAAACTGCCTATTCTGTTGCTTAGGTTGGAGATCTTGTTGCACTGGTAGAGTGCATACCATTCAGGCTCAGTCCTTGCACTGCAGCGGGCCCTGGTTTAAATCCAGCTTCCTGCATGTCTTCCCCTCTGGCCTCCCCTTTCACCCTGTATCTCTACCACCATCGAAAAAGGCCAAAAAAAGACAAATGACTGCTCACACTGTTGACTGACCTCTGGAAAATACAGTGCAAAAACAACACAATAACAAACAGTTGAAATATATAGCAACAACAGCGGGTACAGAGTAAGTATACGGCTGGATTTTGTGCTCAAATTGTTTCACAGCTTGTCAGAGACAAGAGTCACATAATGTGACTTCCTTATTTCAATGTTCATCTGCAATTTCCTGTAGTTGTCCCAGTAATATTTGTTCTAAAAGTGCTAAAGCAGCATTAATATGACAGGATTAAGCTTCCATTGAGTCAAATATTTGAGCTCTTTTTGAGATGCTTTTTCAAGAATTTGAAGCTCTAGATTACTGAAACTCAGTGTAATTTCAGCCAATGGGGCTGATTTGTTTGACAATTTAGTTAGTTATCGTGACAACAACATCATTAGTCAACATCATGATGTAGCAGATTATTTCTATCAGCAGTTATGCTATTAATGGCACATGGCAGAATAAAGTGTCTGTTGTGACAGTCAGTGGTGCTGGTGACTCTCTTAACAGCCATCTGAAGAAAGCAGATATCGGTTCAATCTGCAGCCTCTAACTGGAGCGATGTCGAGCCGAGCCGCAATTACACACGGCAGATCCGCTGATCCACAGTTTTGATTATAGTGCAGGCAGATGTGTGGCTGTGATGAGCAACATGATGTTACAGAGATTTCTGGGTTCACAAGTTTAAAAATTTGTCATGTCCATTAAGTTTCCTCTGAGGAAAACTCTCGACAGGATTCCCAAACTATCAGTGCACCATGACAGTGATTAAAGGGGGTGAATGTTGGGAATATGATTGTCACACAGACCTACAATAATGTGTTCATATCTCCAACCTAAACGACAGAGGAGATAGTTTGTCAATACCACTCATAACGACACATAAGAGCCTTTTGTCACATGAGCGTTTCGCCGAGTGGAGCATTGTAAAAATAGCACACGTCACTAAAAATACACACAGTTTGCGGTTGTAAAAACGGCTGCAGTTTCTGTAAATTTATCCTACAAAACCACTGACCTAGGTTTGGGACAAAAAACTTTCTGGTTAGGCGTTATAAAAGACAGTTTAAATAGTAAATAACTCTACGTAAATGGTAGTATTTAGAAGTAGTTATGAGGGTGACGTGAGCCACGGAAGTTTCACAAGTTATGTAAAAATCTAAGTTACGTA
The DNA here is from genome assembly GCA_903364295.1 of Serranus cabrilla. Lineage (NCBI taxonomy): Eukaryota > Metazoa > Chordata > Actinopteri > Perciformes > Serranidae > Serranus > Serranus cabrilla. Next base: position 917,316 of record CAFUXE010000008.1, on the reverse strand, counting down.
AAAAAAAACACAATTCACGAACTGTGAGCCACGTAAGTTAAGGAAAAAGTTGTTCACTTTTGTTGTGTGTGACATCCGACATTCAAATTTTGCATCAATGTCAGTCATTACTACTACGTCAGCAAGATGATGGTGGAGGACAGTCTAAAACATAAACATGAGTTGTCTTTTGCTGCCTGTACAAACGCCCTATATCGACGTCTTTGAGGGGAGACCAGTCTGCTGATTCTGGCCACAAAATTACCAAAGTTGCTTCTGAAGCGCTCCCGACACACCGGGCAGACCTCGCCCTGCAGCCAATCAAAACAAGAGGATTGCAACTTTAAGAGGGATGTGCTTTTACACATCACTGCAGGATTAAATCACTTGTTAAGGCAGATCCACATTATATCCAAGCATGGTGGGAGGGAGGGTGTTTGTGAAGTTGCTGGCTGGGGGGGTGGGAGAAAACCTAATGGCTCATGATCACTCATTGATCCCTCAGCCTTCCAGCAGCCACATCCCTTAGGCTCATTTCTGACCTCCCTCTCTCTTTTTTCTTCCCTTTCCTCCCCCTCCATCAGCGCCTCCCAACATCCCGCAAGGTCTCATTGATCTGCGTCCTTCAAGGGCATAGTGGTCGTGTGGTTGCAGGCATCCTGCAATATGGACTCTTAGACGGTCGAACAAGTTAAGACGAGTGGTGGGGACCACTTACTGTAGAGAGTCAGCGGGGACGGCGATCAGGGGACCACAGCGGAGAACAGCTCAACGATTGAGGGCTTACTCATATCTCCACCTCATTACCCAGTTATTCCAATTTGAAGATACATTCTTCGGCACAGCTTCGCCCCCGAATCACGAGAGGAAGACTTCTCTCTGCCAATAACCTGAGGAGGGAGAAAAAACATGGTTGAAAAAAAGCAATTTCCCTATGCAGAGTTCCCCATCCATCTGCCCTGCTTTATGAGGTGATTTTAATAACATCCAATGTATTTATACCAGATATGAATACGTGCATCCCCCACCTGTGTAATTAATTATAGCACTGAGCTGTAAATCATGCCTGGCAGACGCGTGCAATTGGAGAAGACAGCTCAATCTAAACTAGTTGTTTGAGTCGAGTTGTTGTCTACGGACAGCCGAGGTCGAAATTATTTTTTATGAAAAAGACGTAGCCTAACATGAGCAATATTGAACAGTTTTGTGAAACACATGGATGATTGAACACAGGAGCTTCTTGTTGCATCACGGTTCTTCTGACCATTAGATAATTGATGTACACAGTATGAGGGAGCATGCTGGCTTTCCAAAGGCTCAAAGAGGAGGTCTTTGATTCAAGCTGCCCGTCTGTTTTGGGCTGAAAAGGGGAAAAAAATATTAGGGTTATTGTTTTAATTGTTGTCAGTGTGCTGTGGGTTACTTCAGCTTTTAATCCAAAATGCGAAATGTGTGGTCAAAGGACTAAAAATTAGTCCTTTAAGGCAGAACGATCTACTCCAGACTTTGAGATTTAATCTAGAAGCCTTAAACCTGCATTCTTTCTTACGGCCAGCAGGGGGCGACTCCACTAGTTACAAAAATAAGTCCAATTGTATAGAATTCTATGAGAAAATGACCCTACTTCCTACTTCTCTGATGGTCTCAATTGCAAGTTTCAAGTCTTCTTTATTACAGCATGGTGTTCATTTTCATATCATGATCTGAATTAGACTAAAATAAAACCTCTAAGGAGTTGACTGATCATTTGGGATTTTTCTTGTTTTGTTCTACATTGATTGCAAATGCCATAAAAAGGTTAATTAATTTGATTACAACTATGAACAAAAATGAGTTGTTGTTTTTTTTACAGTAATGCAAATATGTATGTAATGTATGTAAATATACAAAAAATACACACAACCTTGCTGAATGTAAAATTAGGGAAACTTTGTTTTGTTTTTTTACAGCAAAAATCAAATCACTTACTGTCAAAGTGAAGTAAAAAGGTTTGATATTAAAACACATATTTACTGTATAGCATCCATATTCTTAGATAAATTACCTGTAAAATAATTGATGTTTTTTCCTGTTATTCAGTCAAGTTTTGCTGCCAGACTTTTTACATTTATTTTGCGATTTATTTACTTTTTACAGTGCAAACTAAATTCAAAACACCCTTTGCTGGTGTACCATGGTTGTGCAGAACCTTTAATAAAAATATAGTATATGAAAATGTATTTTTATCTCTTCCATTTACTTGTTTATTTTAACAGTTTTTTCTGCAGCTATGGATGTGGGAGGTGAATAACACAACTGGCTGATGTGCAATATTAAAGAAAAGGCCTGTTTCATCCAGCATGGCTCACTAATCATAGATGACATGCATAGAAACAGGCACGTGTGTGTGAATGCTTTTCCCTGTATATCATGTTGTTTCTTACAGAACAACAGAAGCATGGAATTAATAATGTACCTTGTAGATAAACATCAGCATGTAAATTACAGAGGGCCAGCCGTGTGGCTGCAGCAGCATCTTTTCTCCTCTCCTTGCTTTGCATATTACTTTACATCTTATTGTAATGTTCTCCCCCATATTTCTCCCCTGTCATCCATCTCCTGTTATATATCTCCTTTGATTGAGCTCGCTGTTATTTCTCAAGCAACCATCAGGGATGCAGGTACGCGAGTCTCTGATTAGATTACATTCCCTGTCTTTAAAGAAGAGGGAGATTTATTCCTTTTCATTATTAAGGAGAAAGCATTTAATCAATAATTATTGGGGGGAGAATTTATGGCAGGCGCAGTCGGTTAAAAATCTTCGGGGCCAATGTTATTAACTGTGACAAGGCCTGTGGCTGCTCAGGGCTTGGATCTGAGCCCGCCGTGTGAAGACAGGCGGTGGCGAAGCAATCACTCTGTCTGCCTGGGTGGATGGAGGCCCGCAATCTCTGCCAGCTGCTGACAAGAAAGACACAAGACACTCGCGCGACCTTAAATCTCAAACCAGATTCAGGCACGGGGAAGAGCCTGTGTGTTTTATAAAACGGGGAGACAAACACATGCAGATATGCACGCAAACACACACCCACGCCTCCTCTTACATGTCTGACTGCTTGTTGCTTCACTCAACAGCGGAGAGCTGTGATACTGCCAAGTGTGAGCTGTGTACTTGTCCCTGAAATGATCACAGGCAGCCAGAAACTCCCTGAAGAAACAACTTGGTAAAATTCAAGGCGAACAAGTTCACTCATCACTGCCAATTCCCCATCCACTACCTTGTGTGTGTTTGTCTGAGCAGCACAGCTTGCTTGTTTGATGTTTATTTTTTTTTATTTCTCAAATACAATTATGTTTGGGCATACCCAGGGGCCTCCGTTACTTCCCCTCCTCTACCTACTGTAAAGTTTTATTTGATTGATTTTCAGCAATTTTGTCTTGTAAATCCACCATCTCCCATCATGCTTGGCTTCCCGCGCTGATGTCCGCCCTTGCTTTCAACACTGTCTCAGCTATGAGATGGATGAATGAAGGAGGGGGTGAAGAGAGAGGGAAGGAAAAAAAGAAAAAAAAAATCTCTGATATGGAAGGGAGGCAAGCCAGTCCTGTAAGAGGCTTAAGAGCCTCCTGGAAGCTGTCGTTTGGCTTGGGACCGAGTGCTGTTGTGGAATTGAGTTGCTCCTTTATCTGCTTTCAGCTTTGTGATTCCAGGCAAAAGTCTGACCACCGCTGCTCTGCTTGGTTGGCTGTGGCACATAAACACAAAGTACACACGTACACACACATCCACAGGCTTAAGGCCCTCTCACACACGGCTGACTCCATCTTTAATTTCTCAGTTTGAACTTTTTAGTTGGTGTTTGGAGGCAACAACAGCAGCGGGGAACATCAAAACACACGGAATCTGTTCATTTCTCAGAGTTGCGGATGATGTTTGTACATCACAGTTTTCTGCTGGTTTCTCAAACTAAAGTTCATCCTCGTGTCTTAGGTTTCTGTTGTGTTCACTGATGTGGCGGGTCCAATACTCAACACCTTCCTTCATAACAGCAGTCAGGACCATCGGTTTGATTTCAGAGCCTCCATGTTCAGCCATTATGAAACTATCAGTGGTTCAAAGTTTGTTTCTCATAAGTCTTTGTCAGAGAGAAAAAAGGGCAAAAAGTTGATTTTCTTTTGTAGATTTATGGAAATAATTACAATATGAAAATGATGCAATAATTAAATATACACTGATGCAACCGGAATTCACCATGCAGGTAATATTTTTGTGTAAATATGTTGAACATTGAATGGTCTTTACATTAAATTATGTCTGAATTATGTAAATGCTGTTCGTTTATTTAATGCATTAAAAAAGTGTCTTATAAAAACTTCTCGAAGACAGACACACACAGTGCAAAAATGCAGAAGTCTGTCATTGATACAAAATGAAAATATCAACACATATGTCTAAAATATGGCTTTATTTTTAAATCCCTGCTTTATATACATTATTTTCATCAACCGATTTTTTAAACGAAGTGAAATAAAATGGATCAAATCAAAATCGAATCGAAAACCGAATTGTATCCAAATCATATCATCGCAGACTTTATGATGTTGCCAAATACTGAATCGTTGTCTAAAGAATCTATTTAATATCACATTATGATAAAACTTGTGATTTACTTCTGAAAGACATAAAAGAAAATATGATACAGGAAGAAGGAACCAACAGAAAGTTGAATTCAAATGTCAAAAACTAGAAAAATCAACAAATATTAAATAATTATCCTGTGTCAACACAAACATAACACTCACAGCAGCATTAGACACACCCTCAATACAGTTTACTGCTCCAATTAAACACAAAAACAGTGAGCAGCACTGGATTAGCACTACTATGTGCTGAAATATTTTATTAATATATAAGAACTAACTTTAAATAAAAGCCTTCATTTTTTCTAAAGCATTTTAAATGGCTGTAATATTTTCATCTTGACACCTGAGGAGGGCTCTGCCTCACTGTAAATAAACCCCAAACTTATTAAATTACAATTAAAATCAGATGAACGGCTCCTTTAATACAACACTGAGCAGCACCAGATCATATCTAACGTGTACAGATGGATATTTTGTGCATTGCAGTGCTGATACAAAACAAGATGAGCAGGTAATAGAAAAACACAGAGATAAAAGAGACTGTGAAATGAGATTATTTAATGTTTTATGAATCGAACAGATGAACAGTTGTGTTTCTGATTCAGTCCAGACAGCCTGAATGTTACGCAGGTACCCAGCAGACGCAATCCAAGGTCAAGCACATTTGTATTCTGCTCGTGCACGCTTGAATAAAATGCTAATTTTACCCAAAACGTGCAAAAATGCTCAATGACATTAAAGCAAATTATGCACTTATCCTGTCATTTCTGAAGACTTCGCGCAGTGTTTAAGTTTGAATGACAACTCGAAAAATGACTTCCATCATTTTGTCAAAATCATCAATTACCGAGCGGTCGCCACGGTGCCTGTGCCTCCTCAGGACAAAATGACAGCACACACACACACACATGCAGAGACACACACACAGTGAGCTCGCCCGTCTGATACAAAAGACAGTTATTTTCTCTTACAAGTCCTGCGAACATTCGTGTTTAATCAAGCAGCGACAGAACAGAGACGGCCAAGCTTACGTTCAAAGCTCTGCTTCTCCTTTAGATCCTCACTGATAAAACCACGGCCAGGTTTCATTGTGTCAGACTCTGTTTATATAGTTTTTCTGTATAAATGTCAACCCATGACCTTTTTTGAAGTAATTTACTCTCCACAGAATGCCGATGCAGCGCCTGCCTTTGTAGGATTGTGTTCAGTGGTGAGGTGGTCTTTTGCTGCTATAAGCCGTTACATTTCCCACAGATGAATGCAGTCACACACAAAAACACACCGCAACAGGTCTTGCGCTGACAATAGTACATTCTTGGAACAATGTACAGGAAAAAAGTGCAGAAAAAGAGGAAATAATAATCTTGGCTTGAATTGAACCTATATTATATTATTATACTATTACACTATATTTCCTTTCAGATTGTAGCTATTTATTATCCCTACTGTCAAGGCTCCACTCTTTGTATCTTAAAAGTATATACTTTTTGCCTCATGTGCCATGTGCCAGGTTTCCATTTAAACTTTTTGCAAATATTAAATACATTAAAATTTCAATAACAAAATGAGAATTGGTGCAAGTTTGCATCCACTACTGGTATACCAATTTTAAGAACTGGACACTTTAAGTTAAGTCTTTGTCCAACAGTCTTTGTCAGATCTGTCAGACATTTTGAAGATTTGCATGAGAAAAACTTGGAAATGGAAACACCAAAATTCAATAAAACTTTGGAAAATGTGCATAAAAGATGCAAATGCAGACATGAAAGAACAATAATAAGTTTCCCAATTGAATCCAATTCCTGAAGACTCTCCGTTTCTTCTCTCTAGCTCAATCCCTAATTCTTCTGCAGACGGATTAGCCTACTGCAATACATTACACTGCCATCTTCTGATGAAAGCATGAATATGCAGCTTTGTTTATTTGCTCTAAACCAGCTGATGGAAACATCCCTAATTCACATTTTCTTTAATGAAACAATTCAAAATTCAACTTCAAAATTCACTTTGACTTTAATGGAAACTCGGCTAGTGATTTAGCCTCTGGGGACAAAGAGCAAAAGGGGACTTCTGGTCATTTTTTACAGTCCAGTTAGCAGCTTGAGACACAAAAATGGAGCTGAAAAACAACATCTACGATTTGATTGTTTCACAAGTAGCCAGTTTATCTTGTTTAGCTAAGTGACTAAAAAGTGAAATAGTTTTCAGACAATAGCTGATGGTTTCTGAGACTCACAGTCAACCAAATCCTTTAACACCTGATCCTGACTGGACTACAAACAAACTGAAACACTTGTGATACCAAAATACGGTCTTGTTACCTACAGATTCTGCACTCATACAGTATGTAGAAGTTGTCTCATATGCAAACTGAAAGTGCACATAAAACCAGGTGCAGAAACTTGGGGTTAAGCTTAGATGTAGGTATCCAGATACAACAGCAATAACCAGCTTGTGTTTGTTTTTTTTAATAATTCCCCTCATTAGTTTGTAGACGGGAAGACGGACTGCTCCAGTTAATGGCTGCACAGCACTGTGTGCTCGGCTGTTAATGTAAATCTAGGCTGCTGTCACAAACAGCCTTAAAAACATAC
>CAFUXE010000008.1:841091-908359 GCA_903364295.1 Serranus cabrilla | reverse complement strand
TTTTTTACAGCACCCTATATTCCACAGCTGGCTTTGTTGTTCAGTTCACTCTTTTCTTCCAGCAGCTGATACTGTAACTCCCCATGCTGCTCCCGCGGGGTCTCTGAGGTTGCTGCTTCTTATAAACAAGGCAAATGATTGAATGACTCTGGGATTGAAATTCCCTGTATTGGACCTCATATGATCCTGTACGATCATGACCTTCTCATCGACTGCGGCTGATCCCTTCACCTTGCCTACAGAGGGCAATCAGAATCACAATTTACAGCCCCTTGGCTCCGCCTGACCCCATTAAGCCGAGAGGGTCACTGGGTCATCACATGTCCTGCTGCTGCTAAAGCGGGCAGGTATGAATAGGGAGGGACTCCCCAGATACCTATTTTCCCTTCAGCTGATTAAAGATGACACCATACCTTTTCATCATGCGCCGCTCTTCTATGAGAGAGGGATTTGATTACAAGGAGTTGGGCCTGTTTAATATTGCTCACTTAATATAATGTGAAAGGGAGAATCAGCTAGAGGAAGATAAATGGATAGCCTTCAATCTCAAATGAGTTAAATACCATTTGAAAAATGTAGCATCTGCTTTTAAAATGACTGCCTCAATGAAAGCAGAACTTGAGTAAAGCTTGTTTTTCCAAGGTTTCTCTTCCTGGAATATAAAAACATGCAGCGTGTACGGTGAAAAGATTCGGTGGTAAACACGATGAAGCAATATTTCATTCAATATGGATATGAAGTGTCATTATGACATTAGATAATCTGCTATTTGAGTGTATGGGGTGATGCATTGTTGGTTAACCTGTAAGCTAAAGGAGAAAAATAAATGATCAACAATTTCATGTTCATTTTACATCTATTTTCTACTTTTTTTTTAATATAACATTTGATGGTATTGATGTAACATTCTGGAAGGGTTGTTGACCATTTTTAACTGTTCTCGGATTAAAAGAAATTGCCTGATTCAGCTCCAAATTTGTGTAACAAATAGTAACAACCCAAAAATAGCTACAACAACTTATAGGACATGGTTGAGATGGACTTCAGAAAGTCCTTTATTAATGTTCTGAACCAATATACACCTGAATAGGTTTACTTTATTGATTCATTAATTATTATTAGGGATTTATGTCCTGAACAACTTGAAACAGAGTGCTGATCTACTCTACAGATCCTCAGTTTTCAGATGATGTACATCACTTCTATGTGGCATTGACCTGCTATCTCCCCCTAAAAATCCACTGCCTCCAATTCTCAACAGAATGAAAGGCTCTTAAAGGGACGGTTCACCCCAAAAATCAGTATGATGGAACTACATGGCACTCTGCTTTTGGTGCTAAAAAAAAACTACAAAAGAGAAAAAATATGTGTTTTTGATATTCTGTTGAACTGTCCCTTTAACTCCTTTCTTGGAGAAACAGTGCAGCACTCGAGAAGTAAAAGATTTCCTACTTTTGTTTGAAGTTAATGAGCAGATATCCACCACGGCTGAGCAAAGAACAGAGACTGCCTGCAAAACTTAAAACTTTATCAACAAGAAAAGGGAAACTACATCACATTAGCACTTAATAGTGCATACTGATAGATGATTGACAGGTGGTCTCTGAATCGTCACAGAAAAAAACTCCAACAGAAAATGGTGAAAAACTCAAAAAGAAACTTGGGGCGTATGATTTTACATTTTTGAAGAGATGTAATACATCTCCAGCAGGTTTTTATCCCTCAGAGGTGATGCATGATTCAATTATTTTGTGATGTTCCATCTTTCAGATGCAGAACGGGAAATAAAAAGTCAAAATGGTGAGAAGAGAAGAAGAGGGTGCAGAGAGGAGTCCAGATGGTTTTACTCTCAGTCATCAGTAGAGGGCACTGTGAGCTTTTTGGTCAGTTTGCCCCACCCACCCCGCCTCCCCGCAAAACAATCCTGCAAGTGGACCAGCCCGCTGTCTGTTGGTGTAGGAGATTTAAACAAAGAGGGTTAATATCAATCAGTGTGTGTGTAAACACACTCATAACTCACTTGAGTAATGAAGCGGCAGTGAGTCAGCCCTTTTCCTGTATGGGGATAATGGTGTGTGTGTGTGTGTGTGTGTGTGTGTGTGAAGGGGGAGGAATGCGAGAGACGAGGGTAGCCTGAGAGTGTAAGCATGCTGTGTGCTGTACAAAGAAAGAAAGAAAGAAAGAAAGAAAGAGGGGATTGGCAAATGTCCTCTCGCAGATTTGTAAGCAGAGTTCTTGGACCTGAGTTCTGTTTAGTACTTACACAATCCCTCTATAAATAAATAGAACGTGAAGCTTTAATAGAAAAAACTGCGATACTTTGCAGGCAAATTGTCTCATTTCTTTTGGACCTTGGAGAAAAAAGCTTGCATTTTAAATCAAAGCACAGCTGAAATGTTCGGTTCAGGAAATAGCTTTTCTCATCACAGACCTGATCAGCAGTTCCATCACTCCTAAAATTATTACATAGACTTTGGAAGAAAAGGCATGAACACACTCTGGGCATTGTTTATATTTTACTAGGAGTGCAACCATTCACTCAATTTATGAGTCGATACAAAAAGTAACTGAGTTAGTAATGGAATTACTCTATAATAAAAGTAAGTAGTTGCCAGAAAGTAACTATTTGCATTACTGTAAAAAAAAAAAAAAAGAAAGAAAAGTGAAATGGATTTGAAGTAGTGCTTATATCTCCACCTTGAAAACGCCATCTTTTCATCGGATTGCTCTGGACTCTTTCTGCTGCTTCATCAAACCTGTTTGGTGTTGGTTAACAGCGTTACATAACGCCGTTATTACAAACACTGCTGGTGACGGTGATCCAGTGATTGGTAATCAGGCAAGAACCACAAAAAATACCATAAGTTTCATGAAAAACACGGGGAAACTGGCCGAATAGCCACTAGCGTAATCTGTCCAACAATCTGGCGAAGAGTGAGTGAAGAACTGAGGTTGCTATGGTGCAGCAGATGAGTGGATGAGAGGCAGGTGTGTGAGCAGGGAGGAGTTGATGAGTTGATCACAGGCAGCTGAGTGGAGCAGAGAGCGAGAAGGAGGCCACGCCTGCACCCACACACACATACACACACATACACAGACAGACAAAGGAGGGAAAACACAGTGAACAGTGTGTAACTGAGGCTGAGGGCTCAGATCATAACACTGCCTTAGAAAATAATAGATAGTAGTGCAGAAAAAAAGAAAAATCTCTCCTCAGCAAGCTTACCTTATTTGAATTAGAGACAACCAATCAGCATCCAGCATTATGATTGACTTAAGCTTAATTAATGCTCGCCCGTTTGACCTGTGCGAGTGTCTCTGGACAGAAATTACACATTTTCAACTGACAGGAGTGTCACAGGGCATAATTGTCAAATACAGCTCGAAATTATTAATGTCACGGGAACATCAAGGAGCGTCACACTATGCGGACAGTTCACTCCTATAGTGATACTTTGTAAAGCTGCAGCAAACTAAAAGGTGGAGAGCAGAGATTGTAGGAAAAAAAGGGGGAGAAAATATCATTTATAAGACTCATTAATGAGTGAGACCACAGCCACGGAGCCAGAAGTGGCAGGTTGGAAGAGAGTGAGTGATCACTGCACTTAATCATTTCTCTGTCTTTCTACTTACTGTCACTTAGGTATAAATGTGGAACAAATGATCTGTTTTTTAGAGAGAACTGTCAAGAGTTTTGAGCCACCGCGAGTATATAAGCTTAAGCTTTTAAACTGATTCCATAAATACCCTTCCAAATAAATCACCTGCTTCTGCGAAAATATTTTGTATCACCCCGAGCTGTACGCTACATGAATATAAAACCATTAAAACTTAATGATACAGGACCATTAGCAACAGCAGACTCGAGCTATCAGCTTGTGAAACAACTCCACACTGTATGCTCCTACAGAAGCCATTAGTCAATCTAATTCCAATTTGTTGTGTTTTATTTATTTATGAGCTTGCTTGTGGAGCACTACACTACCCACAAGCTTTCGTGGAGATGCTGCTGTTGCTATAGAAACGTTCAAGTTGGCAGCCAGGCCGCGTTATAAAGTACCATCAGCGAGCTAGCAATCTTTGCCGGGGATTGGCATCAATCCACCGTCAGGCATAAGAGAAGCCTTTTTTTAAGAGAAGAAAGTGAATAAGAAGATCATTAAAAACGGGTAATTAATGTATGTGATTAATAGTTTATTCTGCCCTGTATTTATAATTTAATTCTCGTATCAGGGATTATGAGGGTGGGCACGTTTCAGCTCCACCGGAGACTCATGGGAAAGTGAATTCACCTCCGTAAAGACTTGATCCATCGGGGGAGTTGATTTTCTACTGGATTACTTACAGTATAGCCTATATACATATGTAATCCTCCTTCCAGCTTGTCACCAGCGAGATCATCCCACTGAGCATTAGTCTCACCTGATTACATTAGGTAAAAGGCATAAACATATTTGTCTATGAAGTCAACCATATCATAAAAGGATCTCAAGCAGTATAAAGCTAATTCCTAGCAGCACTGAGGCGCATTTGGATTGGAAAACAATCTCAAAGTGGGTGAAAGAAGGAGACGGATATCAGATAAACAGAGAAAGAGACATTTTTCATTTAGTGTGCAGCATCCAGCGCGCACGCCACCATCATATCTGACTCCCGGCTTTTGTGAGAAGGTGGATCTGCCGGGCATCCTGTTCATCTCACTGTACATTCAATTACAGTCGCACGCAAATTACATCAAGAATACAAGCCGGCATTAGCTGCCTGCCGCCTCCGCATGCAAACACACTCCTCCTACTCCTCCTCGTGCCCCCATATCGCTTTCATTCCCTTCCGCTTCTCTGTTTCGTCTTTGGTGCTTCCGCTCTCAGATGCTGGACTGTCTGAGAGCAACTCGTTTTTTGGTTTTTCCGTGCCGATACTTTTTTGATCTTTCAACAGAGTCGAGGTGGAAAATACATACACGGAGAAAACACCCTCAATCAAGCAGCCTCGTGTCTTTAAACACCCACTGCTGACACGTGCTGATAAATCCTGTTCTCTCCTACCCTGAGCCACGCACACACACACATATACACACACTCGGGCAGCTCACATGCATGACACACACATATACATTCACCCAGATGCACGCGAGTATAAACACACTCCATAGCAAAAAATTACATACACCCACTCTCCGAGGCTCTCAAACACACACACACACTCTCTCCAGACACACAACGAGGTTGTTCTCAGCGTGTGTTCTCTCCATCTTTCTTGCTCTTTCTGTCTCTCTCCAGGGTACGCATGATAGCGACTGATGTAGCCAGCAATTTATATCGCTGAAGGAGGCGTATGAAAAATACAGATGATATGCCGCAAAGGGAGTTTTAAGAATGGAGAGACGCGGGTTACGAGGAGGATGAGGAAGAGTGGGGTTTAGGTAGCTTGATGTAAGGCTATAGTGTCATTCAACCGAACGCTCAAGAGACGTTCGCAGAAGAGTGCTTTAAACATAAGCTGTTAGCTCTCTGCTCTTTCCAGCCTCCTGTTGTATAATAAACCATGCAGCGACTTCTGCACTCTGTGAGCAAGTAACCCCATCAGCTGCAAGGGTCCAGATCTGTTAGTGACCTCTGACCTCCCTGAGAAAAGTAAAGAATCTACAGGATACTTTATGTTTGTATGTTAAAAGCAAAATAAAAGATGAGGCAGTATGTGGTCTCGTATGCAGTAAAAGGCGAAACAGAGAGCCAAGGGATTCGTGAGAGCAGTTTTCCTCCAAAGATTTCAAACAACGAGTCGTTCAAATAAAACAACCACATACATTGTTTGTAACAGCCTGACAGATCGACACATTAAAGCTTTTTCTGATGTCCCATATCGGTCCGATGGTGCCTTTATAAACTGTTATAAACCAATGTTATGGTACATTTTAGACATAAAATGACTCGGTTAGGGTTTTTCCATTTCCATTCAAATTTTTGTCACTTAAAAGCAACGTCTGTTGCTCTGTAAGTCTGAGCCACACAACACGACTGTATTTGAGCACAGTACAGGGGAAAGGTCAATCCTGCACATACTAAAACTATCTAAATCCTTTTCCAGAATCACAGACTCCACCTTTAAGGTCCTTCGTTGTCATGGTTACAATTATAACCACTTGGTTAAGGTCAGGGACTGATTTGATCCATCTTTAAAATAAACCATTTGTAAGGAAATGGGAAACAAAAAGCCTTTTGTCCCACATTTTATTGCTGTGACTGAGATGGGTGGAACGGCATAATATCCAGCTGAATTATATTGATTCGACTCTCTCTAAGGTTTGTACCATCTGGATTACTGGGATGAAAGGGTTATCAACCATTCCAGTAGCCAGAAGGCAAACAACAACACAAGAATGCCCACCACTGATGAGTGAAATAGCCTGATTTTTGGTCATCAATATGGCATTTTTTTTAAAATTACTTTCTCAGGGCCACAGAAGACAAAGTTAATGTGACTAGTTAATTGATTTTGACATAATATTAGTTGAATGCCCCTTTAATTGATTCAAATACACTTTGGTTAATGTGGTTATGAGCTACAGAGATAATAGTGTATATCACCAGGCCTTATAAACAGCTTTTTAATCAGCAGCCTTTAATTGTATGTCGCTGAAAGCTTTTTCAAGGTCGTTAAATTGCTCTTAATGCTGTCCTGTGTGTGTGTGTGTGTTTGTATAGATGGGGTTGGAAAATGCCAGTTTGCTGACAATAATGAATATTGATTTGACTTTACTGTAGAAAAAATAATAGAATAACATGACAAAAGAGGCTGTTTTGCATTTTCTGTTCAGTTATTAACAAACGGACTGATGGTGACTAAAACACAGAGCAGCTTTCAAGCCCAATTACCAACCCAAAGCGTCAGTATTTGACGATCTGGGAATTACACTCAACAATCAACTATCTTTCACCAGAATTGCATAAGTGTCCTGACTCTTCATCCTAACGATCGATCCTGGACTGTTTCCCCTTGAACATGAATCTTAAGGAGCCCTTAAATTCCCTCCATTTATCCCCAAGACGACCTTTCCTCAAGAGCTCCAGGTGGGGAAAGGTCATTTAATGAAACACACTGAGATTAAATGAGAATCAAGTTACGGGAACTGGGAGCAGATCTATAGCCATGACCCTGTCTGTATGAAATTCAGTTCATTCCTCAAAGATGGAGCTCCTGTTTTCATTGATGCTGGATAAGGCTGTACATGTCATTACATTACAACATTACTTCATTTCATTCTACCTTTTATTTTGAAATAGTAAATGTGTTTATCTTTTAAAATCCAGGCCACTTTTTACAGTATAAAATGTGCTGTATATGTTTTACTTTCTCTCCACACTGCAAATCTCAGCACTGTGCTGGGACAGATCCATTCAGAGGTAAAGTGCTGCAGCACACTCTTCATTATAATCTACTACAAAGCCATTCCATTATTTACAATCAATACACAATTATCCCACAGGCAGGGGGAATATCTTGTTTATGTCCAATAATTTTTTCTGTAATGGTTCCGGTTGACCTGTGGCTGGGCTGCGGATAGGAGAAAGCGACGGGAAATGTCAAGGGTTGATAGACTCACTCACAGCCAGCTTGGTGGCACCACAATGGGAACAGGAAGTGGTAGATTTTAAAGGCGTAGTTTAATAAAAGGAGATTTTAACAGGAGGTGTCCTGATTCGCAATTATGTTCTTTCTCTGATGTGAAAATACTTAAGTATGACATATTAGTTGAAGTAATACAATAATGGTCCCAGGATAAAAGCAGAATACAAATGAACACACAAAGGCCTATTTTGTCTTATGAAGAGACGAGAAAAACGTTTAGTTGCACAGAACTAACAAACCATAACAAATGTTAAGGATGAACAGCCAGCTAAAATAGAATAAATTATTTATCAGTCTGTTCTGTCTTCCTTTTTTTTAGCAAACACATGCAGCTTTGGAATGATCTCTTAGAGAGTCCTCAAAACCAACAAAGGTCATTTGTTTCCCCATTAAAATACCGGTGTCAGGAGATCAACAGGTCCTCAAACCATGTAATTGTCTTAGTTTGAATACAGTTCAGTGAAAAGTTGTGAAATGGTTGCAATTGTGTTACGGTCATGCAACAAAGGTACTTGACTGAGGCAAAAAAAATACTTGTTAGGTATTACAAAGGTTCTTTAAAAGAATAAGATAAATGTGCGTAACTTCTGTATGTTAAGTGACGTAAAGTTACGTTACTTCAAAGAAAATAGTTTACTTTTGGTACATCGTAGAAGTTGCTGAAGTTGTTTGTTTGACCCATCCACCTCTTCTCCCTCCCTGAGTGGACCTTGTTGTTCTTTACACTTGTTATCCTCGCCCCATTTTGTCATTTATGGGGGAAGCTAGTCTCAAGAAAGGACACCCGATCAATCCATATGACAAACGTTTCCCTATACCCATCAAGCAACAAGGTCGAGCTCATGGTTACAGAAGACACTGTAACATGTTACTTTTCAAGTTCAAGTGGATCAGGGTTTCCCTTTCCCTCTGGTTAGTGCAATGGTAAGCTATCCAATATTCCCATAAGGCTTGAGCTCTTCCAGTGGTGACTTCCAGTAGGGGAGAAAAAGCCCCCTGGGTATTTAACCCCCCTCACTTCTTTCTGCTCCGATTGGCTCCTGGTTTAAAAAAAGTCCTCTCCCATTGCTTTATTGATTGGGATCCTCTGGGGACGGCCGACTGTAACATCGGATACCAGGGATCTGCTTGTGGATTGTGTCTGCCTGTCAACACTTTAAATTGCCACTGGGGCCAAACCAGCAACATTCGAGGCATTCAATATGTCAGATGCAGTTAAAGGCGGCGGGTGGGATTATCAATGAGAGGGTGAGTAACCAAAGAGGCGCCCCATTTTGGGGGGACACAAACAGGAAGTGGAGCAATTTGATTACCATATTGATAGTTTCTGAAATGAGAAACTGGGGATAGAAATTGATGCTATGCACCATGTCGAGCTCAGGCTTGTTGGCAGCTTTTAGAGGAGGCAGAGTTGGAGAGGTAAAAAAACACACAATCACCTGGGTTTTTATTTTTATTCCATATTACACAAGTAGTCTTCTCAGCCAGCCTCAGGCTTTCACGATGTTCCACATGTCCTCGGCGGAGAACTGACTGGAAAAAAAGCTGTTCCCAGATCATGTCATTTGACACTGAAATAATGACACGTTGTTATAAGCGCAGCGACATTACCATTTCTCTGCTGTTAAGTGACTAAGTCTATGGTCCGAGACAAAGCGAGGGCAGAGTCATACAAATGTAACCAGGAACCAATATGACAGGGGGCTGACAGGAGGAAAATTATGAAACGAGATTACATTATTCTAATGTGGGCAGACAAAAGGGTAAGGGACAAGAATAAATGGAAATTCAGCTGAGTCAGAGGAAAGCTGATAAATGCCAATGAGCCAATGGAAAGACTTTTATTTTAATGAGATAAAGAAGGAAGTGATAGGATGAAATGAGAGATCAATGTGACCAGGGAATGAATGATTACTCATGAGCTCAAACATTATAAAATAGTTCATTTTTTAAAAGTTTAACTGTAGTTTTCACTCTCCAGATGTTAAATGGGTACTTATAATACACCATTCATTCCTGAAGGAGTTTAAGATAAATGCAAAAATGTAGAAAATGTAAAGAATTTTCTGGCAGCTAAGGCAGAAATGTGGCTAGAAGTGTGGATTTGGAGTATAAAGAACAACAAAGTCCGATTAGGGTGGGCGGAAGAGGTCCATTTATTTTATGCCAAGCTATCTTTTTCTTAGGCTAACCATGTAGTTTTGTTCCCCTAACTTTCAGCAAGTGGTTTGGTCCCTAGACCTAACCAAAACATGACGGTTTGATGTTTCTGTGAGCTTTAAGTATGAGGATGTGTTGATCTCCTGCAACAAGGTAGTTTAGACGGTATCAACAAATTACATTTGTGGTCATATCGTTTGGAGGACTTGTTTCTAGACAGTATGTTCTGCTCCTTTCATCATACTGGAAGAGTAATAACAAATGTTTATGGATCCAGTTTATATTTTTTCATCTGTTGGCTTTGACGCAATTTTAAAAAACAACCATTAAAAACAGTCTGATGATCTGGAATACTCTGACTTGCAAAACTGCAACGTGAGTTTTATCTTGTGTTTGTTTATCTGTGCGAGTCTGACCTTTTGATAAAATAAAATAAAGCATATTGTATTCAAGTCCCTGAGTTTTACAGAAATGAAAATACCACCAGGGTGGTACAACAGCCTATTTCTATTTTTTTTGTATCTGTTTACCACCAGAACTAAATCAGCCTATTTGGCCAGGAGCAGCGTGTGCACAAGATTTTCAAGTCGAATCTGTTTACTGTGCTGTGATAAATCTGACCACTGTCTTATAGTGGAGGTATTAAAATAAACATACATGAAGGGGAAAAGACATAAGGAAAAGGTTGTGCCAGTGTCCCTGAGCATTTCCCCAGTTAACCAGTCTTCATTCAGTGATTAAGATGGCAATTCCCACTGCTGCTTGTTTACACACTAATATGGTGAGGTGGTCTCAATGGTATGACCACATGCTGTTTGATAAATGTGAGCCTCAGTGAAGAGAACATGGATCCTTGTGCTGCGAGCTGTAGAGAAACACAGGGGGGATTTATGTCTGTGGCTCTCTCCCTGGACCAAGAGTCCAAAGCTCCTGGAGCTTTCTGTCTCTGACCCTCACCAGTCACTGTAAGTCCTCTCATCTGGAATTATTCATGTTTCCACAAACAGGGCAAAAGCTTTAATCAAATGCCTGCTACCCTTCATGCTGTCGACCTCTCTCACGCGGAGCCGTCACAGCAGGGTAGGTAGGTCAATCGCTTCTGCCACCACTGTTTCCTCTGTGGAGCTTTTCCACGGCCTGGGATGGCCATTAAAGCGATTTGAATCAGTGCTGGCAGAGTGGACGTTTCTTGCCGCTTGCCTTGATAACCCACAATGTAATGATTAATGTGTGCGTGTAGGGGTGGTCTTAAGTTTGGGACAAAATACAAGTGGCTGGAGGGCAAGTGGTTCAATTCCACAGAGCGACTGGGAAAATCTGTTCAGGGAACAAATGAGAAACAGTTGCCCCTCTTTTAACAGATACCCTAAAGCAGAGCACTAACGGGCCACATCTGCTGGAGCAGAGCTGCTTGACGGCCACTGGTAGAGGGCTTTGCTCACAATAAGCACCATCCAGCATGATTGTGTTGTTGTATGAATAAAACAGTACCATGCTGAAACTGAGCATGTGTTTTCACATTGGATAATTAGTAAAACTGGGTAAATTGTTCCAAGTCTATTGGAACAGCTGAACTCATGCTGTACAGTATGACTTTGATTTAACAGCTTTGAAAACTGGTTGAAACAGAGACTCCTTTTACAAAACCCTTTCTGAGTCCCTGTAGTTATAATGGATGTGTGATTGATGACCTCGGAGGTTAGTGGAGAGGCCAAAATACATCACTATAAAGGGTAGTTAATGTGTTTCTTTTAGAAGTAGCATCACCATGGGGTCTATTCAGGATTTGCCTATGGGATATTTGCATTAGATTTTTGATCATGGCAGAAAATAAGCTTAGTGGCAAACACACGTTTTGATGCTTACACATTTGGTTCAGCAGGATAATCTTCACAAACAAACACCACTTTTATGATCATTGAGGCGTTAATGTAGCCGACAGAAGTAAAAAGCTAACGTTATGCTTTAGCGAACTACACCACGGTTGCATGACTTGAACGTCACAGCCGTTATGCTTCAGATTTTCTCCATGAAGCTAACCAGCCGTTTGGCAAGCTAGCAAATCTTTGGCTAATAAATTGTTTATTTACATAATTTACAATCTACAGGAGTTTGCAAGAGCACTGAAAAACACGACTAGAGGCTGTGAGGCGGACTAGTGAGAGAGTTCCCGTCCGTGTCCGGCGTGATGATGTTTAATGTCTCCGATAACCACTGTAGTCTCATTTAGCCATTTTTTTAGGAAGTTAGGGTATTTACTCAGGTATTTTATGTCGTACAACAAAACGCAAACATCTCTTCACTTTCCACAGAAAACCAACCCATTCAAAATCCTCATTGAGTTTGAGAGAACAGACCCCAGGGCGCCAAATTGCTAACTTACTTTCAGGTTTAAGGACTCATACCTGTGGTGCCCTATAATGCATGATCTAGTAAGTCCAAGGCCATAGGTGTGTTTTGGGCATAACTGGAATTGGTTGGAATTCTCCCGTTCCCTTTAAGAAGCCGAGTGCACCTGTCGCACTTCTATTCATATGGCAGATTCATCAAACTGAAGAACCAAGCATGTTTCCGTCTCCACCGTCTCCCAATCTTCTGTCAAATCTACAACTACATTTGACTGCACTTGGGCAAATGCACTGATTAATTAACAGAGGAGGAGGAGCTGCTGTGCATATCTGTGTGTGTGTGTGTCAAAGCATCAGCTCAAATATTATCTGAATCCATGAATACGCAAGAAGCATCCACCTGAATGAATTATATTCTCAAATTTAAAGACCCACATGGCATTTCACGCCCCCTCCACTCGCCCTGAGATTGCCCCATCATTTTCACCTGATGCCTACGTGCAGTGTGTGGACAGTGCACCTTGCAATGTTGGCGGTTCTACTTTTAATTACATTTAACATAGAGTGCAATGGTGTTGACATGGCAAAGCTACAATTGGAAGCATTGATACAGACAAAGATAACCAGCTGTATGGCACAAGAGCCAATTGCTTTTGGCAGACGAAGACAAGGCCAACAAGCTTTAAATCCAACACATTTCAACTGAGAGAGAAAAATGATTACAACTGAAAGAATGCAGAGGCGAAGTGCTCAGTCAATTTCACATGCAGTAAGTCCAGGAGAACTTAAGGGGCCCTTGACCATGAAAGTACTGCTCACAAAAAAGAGGAATTTTTAGTCAGAGAAAGAGGAGAACAGATATTACTGTAAAAGCATTTATTTAGTCAGACGTATGACTTATAATTGCTTTTTCTGCACAATTATGATAATCAAGGACCACTTTCTGTGTAAGTCTGGCATATTAAAAGGTGTGATGCAACATTAGGGTGATGGCCATATTGATGTGATATTCAATGTCAGGGTTATGGTTGGTTTTGGACTAAGAATTGGGTTTACAGGTGGTAAAAAGAAATACTGAATGAGTCCTCTGCTCATCCATCTGTCTCCCTCTCTGTTACATTTGATCTTCACCTATTGGGCCTTTGTGCTGTGAATCTCTATTGTGATAACCTTCCTGGTCCTACAGATTGATATGTATACTTATTATTCCACTATCAAGTCTCAGTTTGAAAGGTACAGTGCTTCATCTGCAAAGCTGATAAGCACAAAGGCAAAACGTTGGATCACAAGGGCCCTCGTTCATTGTTCAAAAGACGACATACATAATGTAATTACTCTTTCTAAAATATACTTTTAGAAAGGCTGCCAAGATGAGCCTGCGTTTATCCAGGTTAGATTCTCCTCTTCGCAATAAACATGGAATTACTATTACTACATTTTTTCTCTGAACATGGATGGAGATAGAAACTCCCTTGCTGTGCTGCAGTATTTTATATTAACCTTTAGTTATACCCTTTATTAATCTAATGAGGAGGCCCTATAGTAGCTCAATAAACCAGACAACATGGGAGTGCATTATCTTTTTTTTGCTAATAAGGCCGACCTTATGACTGAAACAATGATATGGCGTCTCTCTGTCTGCCCTTTATTACTTGTTACAGTTGCCACAGGAATTCTAACACTATCATGAATAGTGTGTTTGAAACATTTCCTGCCTCCAACCACAAGAAGGTCAGATGTCATTCGGTGTCTTGCTAAGATGTGCTGCGTTTTTGAATGCATTTCTCCTGACTAACTTTTCATTTATTTATGTCTTGTATACAGGTTATGGTATACTGAGTAGCTGGTCTTGGGAATTGCAAGGTTTTTTATTAATGATGATACTGCTTAACAGTAGCAAAATGTATAGACAATCTCAGACCCCCCATCGGGAATTATAGATGGGGGAAATGTTTTTCAAATTGGGCCTCTCGTGTACAACCTTCAGCACTATAAACATTTGCATGAGATCCCCAGGGCCAGGTCATCTGTAACCTTTGACCCCCACTGATGGTGGATCTGAATACTCTCATTGATTCGACTCTGCATAATTGCTGCAAAATTAAAGACGTGAAAAGATTCAACAGTTATTTTATGTTTGCTTCAAATGTCCAAATGCCTCATCATCATTACAGGAGGGTTGGACATTAGACTGTAGCTATAAGCATGCCTCTGTTTGCATCTCTCAAATGCTATTTTCTTTCCCTCACGTTATCTATTTTGCAGAGTGCCCCCTCATGGTTGTGCACGGGGGGCAATGGGGGCAGCCAGAACATACTCAAGCACTGACACAGTACTTTGGAGGCAAGTCTTTCTATGCAAGACTTTATTCAGCTAAATCCAGAATTAAACTCAATAAGATGAATATATGCAAGAATCCAGACATTTGCAAGGACTCTCTTATCAACAACATCAGGCTTTTTCTCTATCCGCCACTTCTGTCTGCTTTTAGTGCCCTCCACAAGTAAGTTTGAAACAAAAGAGAATGGATTTTTTAATCTTTTATGGCAGTCAAACTTTTTCTCCTCCAGTCAAACTGGCAACTTTTTCTCTGTGCCAAGTGTGACATCGCTCATCTCCCAGCTATCTGTATAAGATGACTTGCTGTAAAACGTCATTTCATTTCATGACTGAACAGATGCTGATAGTGCCTCTTAAACTGGCACAATATAGCAGTGTAGATCTAGATAAGACTTTGCCACATGATGGGGTGCAGTATTATACCACACAGATGCTTGCTAATCCCACCTGTCACAGTTAAGGTTCCGTTTATTATCATACCTTCCAGCTCCTCTCTTTCTCCCCTGCTGAAGTGAAGGATCTAACTCTTATTCATGTCTTTTCACACCCAATTAACTCATGGAGGCAGAATGTGCCCTGTTGATCATACGATGCTACCCTGAGATTTTTCTTACCTCACTGCTGGATGACAAGAATAGAACTGTTGCCAACTGCTGTTACCCTGGCAATCCTTACCAACACACAGTAAACACGGGCGATACTTTCTGTGCAGATCAGATCACCAACAATGCTATTAAATCTTGTATATCATCTTTCCGTTCCAAAGCACATTACTGCAAATGCACACTCAATATCACATTATTCGCAAAGAAAAGCAGTGTACCACATCACTGTAACTGCATTTTAAATATTACATTACAACACAGAGTCAGCTGTCAGGATGTGAAAATACAAGACCATTAAATGTCATGCAACATTTTCATACCCAACTGGCTATTAACATATTATATCTTAGCCTAAATCTTGTCTATTTTCTATATCATATCTCTGCAAACATACAGTGAGCTATTGGTTTGTTTTGTCTATAATCCTTTGTTTTCATATCCCACAACTGCAAACACAACATGCACCCTTAAACAGACGGTACATCTGTGTCTAATCCATCCCTGACAATGCAAGCACGCTCCGTTTACATCATCCATCCATCACATATTTATCTCATAACGCACAATACCAAAGTTAATCACAATAAAGGCATGTTCTTTTTCATATCGATTTAACTGAAATACACGGTGCGTAATTGACCCCGAGCTAATGATGCACTTGCTTTTGTGCAGTCGTCTGTAGCAACACACATCTAACACACTCGTCCTCCTGTCATTTCACATTATTAGATCACTTACAGTGGGACACTTCAGACAGATGGGGTTGACGTCTTAGATCTGGGTTGCTAATCCCTTCTTAATTTATCTGCGGGCTGGGGCGGTGGCGTCCTTCAGGACCACTGTGCAAGGTAAATATGATTTACTGGAGAAACTACACAGACAAGACAGATCCATCTGTATTCCCAATGTGCCACACATGCAGTATGAGTAAGCTATGCACGGAGCAGGAACGTAATGCCTTTTCTACCGCCTTTTGCCCGTTCAGCTGTTTTCACGTGTGGACAATCGAGGCGGATGAATAAAGCCTTGTTTTCATTTGTGTGTGTGTGTGTGTGTGTGTGGGTGCAGGGGTTGCAAGTGCACAACAGTTTCATCAGTGGAGATGATTCAGTTGTTGTCCCGTAACTTCATATGTTACTAAGATGGAGTAGACCACAGC
Source organism: Serranus cabrilla (assembly GCA_903364295.1). Classification (NCBI taxonomy): domain Eukaryota; kingdom Metazoa; phylum Chordata; class Actinopteri; order Perciformes; family Serranidae; genus Serranus; species Serranus cabrilla. The sequence continues at coordinate 892,118 of CAFUXE010000008.1, read as the reverse complement.
ATGCTGATAGTGTGCCTGCTGTTTGTATAATATGCACATACTTTATTAAAAGTGGTTTGGAAAGTTGGCAATTACTACAGAGAACTGCACAAGCTATGGACGTGATGAAACATGGATAAACATACAGAAAGCTTTTAAATGTAATGCTATTAATAAAAACCATGAAGTGATGTAGATGTTTTAATTTCCTAGTTCCTGTTGTTTCTGTTTGGATTCAAATTGTCCCAATGTTGCATCAATTTACATAATATAGAATTAAAGACTCCACAATACTTGTTGTTTTGTTTGTTTGTTTGTTTTTCACCATCAAGCACATACTACATCGGTTGCATTATACATCACTAAAGTAAAGTGAAGTTTTCTTTAGTTTTTTTTCCTTGATGATAATATTTTACAGTCTCATATATGTGACAAAGGCACAGTTGAAAATATCTGCAGTAGAAATGTCTGCCTTCTCTCAAATACAATGGAACTAGATGACACTTGGCTTGTGGAGCTGAACGCGCCCAAAGAAAAACACAAAACCTATAAAAACTCAACACCAATGTTTTTATCCAATCTAGAACGACAGATAGACCTACAGGTAAGATTAGTTTTTCTGATTTGGCTCCTTTAGACTTCTTTAACAGAAACTGGAGCCTTTTCTGACAACCGCAAACCGTATACGTATGTATAACGACGCATTCGCTATATTAAGAAAAATCTGCTCTGTACATTCAATGCCTGAAAAAAGCTCTAAACTTCTCTTCAATGTCACAAAAAACCAACAGTTGACAGTAAACTTGAATTCTACAAATTATTTAATGCGTTCAGTCTTTAATTTATCTCTCTATGCATCTAATTATGTGAAGAAGCGATGAAACAGGAGACTCCTCTCCTCTATTATTAAGCTGAAGATGAATTATCACTTCTCTTTTTCCTGCTGATTTGAATCAGCACCTTTCTCTGTTCTGAGTTCTCCCGTGCGGTCATGTGACGAACCTCATGTTGTCTGGAGGCAGTCAACGTGTGTCTCCTGTAGATTGCTTCTCTGCATGACACATGGACATATACACTAGGTGTACATGTGATTTTATTCTGGCTGCAGGGTACCGCTGTAATAATATGATATCCGTACGTGTAAATTAAATATGGAGACAGGCGTGAACTTTGCATAATCTGCTTTTGATTTTTTCATTGTCGCCATTCTGCCTCAATATTACAGCCTGTCACTCCTCTGAATCTCAGGCTGAAGAAACCCAGTCCTTTAAATCACAAAGACTCCTCTTCAAGTTGTTGTTTTTTTGTGAAATGACAAACACAAATTCATTTTCACTGAAGCAAACAACTGAGAAGGACTCCAATTAATTTAATTTGTGTTATAGTTTTCTGATGCCACTGCTGAGTGTAGTAGAAGTGATTACACCACTGGACATTTGTTTATTAAGTCACCCCGCTGCTGACACGCTGAGTCACAAATACATCTATAATGCAGATTTTTCAGCCTGAGAACTTATATCCACTGCTACAATAGAACTGAATAATGGCAGAATTAAATGAGCAGGAAAGAGAGTGGCCTCTCAGAGCAATACTCCTGATGACAGTGACCATTCAACTTCATTAGGCAGTATTGACACATTTCTTCCAAACTTAATCTCCTAGCAACAGCGGAGCTACTTGGCCTTTTAGACAGTGTCGATGGGATTTCATGCCTGGTCACCTCCAGCGATGGCGCAGCAAACCACAGAGAACTAACACCATACAGAAGTACCTCAGTCAATGATTTTTCAAGTGTAATTTCTCTCTATTGGCCCTGACAACCTAGACAGCGGAAGATAAAAGGCTCGACTTCTGTGCAGAGACACTATGCAAAGCATTCCTCTGCAGCAGTCAAGTGGCCCTTTCCTCTGGTAAATGTACAGGCCTGTGTACATCAGGAGATAAATGGGAACTGGACGAAAAGGTGAATTGAAAAATTAACCTCAACTTCCAATGTATATTTTGATAAAGACCATCCAGTTACTAAGTTTATATGAGAATCAAATAAATAAATGGCCATCCAACAAACCAACTAAATAACCAACCAACCAAATACATACGTAAATACATGACCAACCAACCAACCAACCAACCAAAAAAAGTAAATATATGATCAACCAACTAACTAAACAACTACATTTATAACCAACAAGTAAATAAATATTTAAAACCCTGCACCACATGGTTGAGTTAAATGTTTGCATAGTTTCAAAAGGCATTTCCAAATCCCATATAGCACAAAAAAAAACCTAAAACACTTTTGCACAACTGAGGAAGTTTTAGTAAATTTCAGCTTTTCTCCTGCGACACATCTAAATGTGCATAAAAATAAGTGGATAAAAACACAGCAGTTGAAATCAGAGTGGAGAAAAAGTACTCCCAGAACCAGTGACTCCTCTCTCTCCACAACTCGATTGTTTGTTGTTCCACAGCAAAGCTTTATAAGCCCAGAGCAAAACTGGGAATCCTGAGTGATTGCCTTAGATTCAAATATACAGTGTATACAGAGAAGTGGGTTTCAAAAGGTCGCATGAGACAAAAAAGACAACAAAATAACCAAACAAAACAATATGACACAAGCTTTGCCTACACCATACCTGCATCTTTTGCATTGGTTATAGATCGACCCCTTTAATTGAAGTGTACCTGTCGAGATGAACCCATAAAATGCTCAAGGAACTAAAAGCGATTCAGAAAATGGTGACCGTGTGCAATGGCCTTTGGAGAAATCACTGCGCTTGGTAGTAATTGGCCAAGTGCGCCAATTTACCACCTTCAAACTTGAAACCTCAGACTTCATGGCAGAATGATCAAAGCCACCACACTCTCCAGTGTTTCCTCCGCATACAGCTTTTCCAAAGAGACTTGTTTTCGACTTTCATCTTTCAATTCGGATTTTCTTCCTTTCTCTGCTTTCAACTGTCTGCTCCTCTGCTCATGGATCAAACAAGAATGAAAATCATAACACTGTATATCAGAGGAGCCTTCATTGTATAAATAATGATGTTACTGTGGCAATAATTAATTTTGTTCACACCTTATGATCTGCAGTACATCTGCAGCAGAATGTGATTGCTTTAGTATTTTTAGATTGATGGGGCTGTGAGAATGTACTCATAAAAAATGCAAAGAGCTGCACTAATGTCACAATCACATTTTAAGTAGTAAATTGAAGTAAAATGTCTGAACAGTAAACAATGTTCTTTCTGCAAAGGGCAGTAACATGCCACTGTTTCTTTGTGTGAGCTGCAACCCAATCAGATATAATGCGTATCACCAGTGGTTGTTATCAAACTTTCTTTTTTTTGCTAAACCAGATTTTCAGTTGAGATGAACAAATTGTCATAATGTATAGATGTAGGGAATGTATATATATAAGTGTTAAAGCAAAAAGCAACATTGATGTTGCAAATAAGGCCAGAAAATAATTCTGGAAGAAAAAAGTCAATGCCAGCATATGGCAGCACACCAGGATCAAACATAAAAGCATAATCCAAAGCAGGAAATGTAATGAAAAATGTATACAATACAATTGCACAGACCTACATTGATTTAATTTGGTGATGTATCATGCATGTATTTACTACACAGTTTGGCAGTGTGTAGTATGATGTCACGTCACAAACCCCTGTCACATAGTGACACACAGCTATTAAATGAAAATGTCGGCAAATAAGTGGAGTGAATTTGTTGCTGATGCATGAATAAAAAACCCAATCTGGATGTTATCAACTATTGACTATTGGACGGGTTTTCATCACATAAGTATGGGCAAGTAGGGTCATACACAATTTCAGTTTCATTAGGTTTTTAGGCACTGAGAAAGGTTGCAGTTTTAGCTAGGTTTAGGCCACAAAACTACTTCACTCAGGTTATGACAAAAAACGTCATGATTAGGCATTATAAAAGAGAGTTTAAAAGTAAGATAAATGCAATAAAATGCCAAAAGTGAGGCAGAAACATGGATGGCCTTAATAGCAGAGGTGACATAGTGACATTGGCTATGTAAAAACCCCTCCAGCCTGCCCAAACAGCATTTCATCTGGCTTCTATCGCTTCCCTCTTTGCTTTCATGCTCCATGACGTCACTTCCGCCTTGGCATCAGACATAATTACAACAGCCACTAGAGGATTGCACCAACAGTACATGTTAATATAGCAGCCCATTGAATGAGATCATAACAACCTACTGGACCCACTAGAAGGTAGAGCAAGCCCCTACTGGCCCATACTAATGGGATGACTAACGCTCATTCAATGATGTGAGAACAATGAAATGGTCTGAATAAAATCCCTATGCTAATACATTCTGCCAATAGTGCGAACAGGTAAGATGTGGAGGAGTTGTACCGTAAACTTTAACAATGAGAACCGATCCGTTTATAAAGACTTCTTGAGCAACTTGGGTCACGGTTGTAATGATTAAAAGATATATACAGTGTTTGTAATACGTGACTTTAAATTATATCTGAACCTGGATACCTGCGAGATTCAATTAATGATGCAATTTAGGCTTCAGATGCTATTGTAATTAGCCTGCTGACACATTTAATTTAATCTTAAGTCTTTTAATTATGTTTGAGACTTAAACAGGATTTCATTTCATAGTGAAGATATAATTTAGATAAGATACTTTTCTCAAAGCTATAAATAACATCGTATAAAGGTTCTGTTTACACCATGGCACTATAGATTAGGTGCTGATTATTGTTTTGTTCTGTTGATATTTAGGATATTTTTAGCTGCGATCACGCTTTCACAGATTTTTATATGTGCACATCCTGTCTTCCGAACCCCCCCGCCAGACTGAGAGACCCCCCAAGCAGGGTGAGAAGCCATTATCACCAGCCTTTCTTCATCTTAACTATGATGCTTAGGCAAGCATCAGCATTAATCAGAGGGGGAGAGAGAGAGAGGGAGAGAGAGGGAGGATGGGGGGGGGCAAAGCAACAAAGAGATCAGACCTGAGAATACACAGAAGAGGCCACCAAGTGGACCACAAATCACCCTCTTATCTCCACGAGATGAAAGACTTGTTTTCCCTCAGCCAGTAAACACAATTATGCATCTGAACATACTCTCAGAAGATCATTCAACAACAAATCTTCTTCATCTCTAATTATGCCTAATATAAACAGATAAGAGCTGTGCCCAAGCAGTCTGGTAATCTGTTACCTTCGCGGCAAGTGCATATAACGCTCAAATTGTGAATCATCTGATTTAAGCAGCCCAAAATTGATGTGGTAGAATTTCTTTTGATAACGCTGGTATAGACACTGTGTAAAGAGACTCCCAGTGCAGGGACTAATGTTGGAATCATAACTGATATTATTATATGGCTTTAATGCATAATTGCATTAGTGTTTGACACTTTGCTCTAATGTTTACTGCAAACTCGGATTCCTTTTAGCATCACCAGCGGAGTGTGTGAGTGCAGTTTGTACATAAACTGTGACAGACAAAGGTAGGATTATAAAGGAAATGGTTCAAACTGTTGAAAACACTGCTATCAGACAGTCCACTCAGCTGCAGACAATTTATCATTTATTTTCTTTTAGCAAACAAAACTTCAAGGTTGACATTTAGCCTTCATAATTACTGGTTCACTCTTTAGCTCCTTAGCTACCAGCTAACTATTGACTTTGTACTATTACACTGCTGCTACGTTAAAAGCTATTAGCTGTTACAGCTTCTTTCACATCCTTAATATAGGAAGTGTTTGTTATTGTTGACCAGGACTTAATGTCTGTGTATGTGGGTAATAAGGAGGAGTAATCCTCCCTGCAGATTCCTTGTTGCTGCTTGGATTTTTCTTTTTCCCACCCAAGAAATGAAACCTTATTTATGTACTGTTTCACTGAAATACACAGGGAGGGAAGTCTTGTGGGACTTCGGACCATGCATGTTGGTAAGATAAGATTTTCACTTAGAAGACAAACAGACAGATTGTGTGGCGAGGGAAGGTATACAGAACAAGTGATAGATTAATACAGTGAAGGCTGTAACATGCAACAGTATGTTTTCAAAGAGTTCCTAACCATGTCCCAGTGGCTGCTCAGGTCTTTATCAAAGTCTTTCAGAAACACTGCTGCTCCTTTAGTCCTCCAACTAGTTTGTTATTGCACACTTGCCAGTTCATCAAGATGATTCTTTTTGCCAAGAAGCATCCCAGCGTGAAAAGACGGTTTGTAGGAAATGAGCAAACTCCAGCAAATGTAATACAGGACAAACCATAAATATCATGTAGGATTTCAGTCATAACTTACACTGCTAAAACTACAAAAAGTCAACAAGATCTCCAAACTTAATGGCAGAATACCATCAATACCACTGATAACGACACATATGAGTGTCTATCAAAAGTGGCTCGCGGTACAGCTTTCTAAAAATAGCACACACGTCAGTATACATGTACAGTTTGTGGTTGTAAAAAGGCTGCAGTTTTGGTGAATTTATGCTACAAAACCACTGAGCTCGGTTTAGGGCAAAACTCTTCCTGGTTAAACAGTAAATAAATATACGGAAATGCCAGAAGATTCACAAAACGTGAGTAAGTAAGTGTGACATCCGTGACTTCCCATCGCCGTCAATCACCATTACTACATCAGCAAGATGGCGTTGGAGGACAGTCCAAAATGTAAATATGAGTCGTATTTTGCGCCATATACTGAGGGGAGACCAGTCTGAAAACGTATGCTGTTCTGGGCACTCACACCACAACTGATGTAACAAGGAACTCCAACAAACATGCAACAACATTTATCAGGATAATTGTCCTTAATTTCTGGAAATTTTATACTGATTTACTGTATATCTTGATTGCCACTTCAATGATGATTGGAGATAGAAGAAAAGCAGAATCATCGAGTCCAAATTCCGCCATTTTAAAGCTAACATATTGTCGCTTTGTATTTGTCCAACAGTCTAAATACCCCTAAACTGCCACTGCCTGTTGAATGCATACGCCATGCCATAGTTTATTGTGTTATTGTGACAACACAACACACTGTAAACCCAGTGGGATTTAATGAGCAATGTGGCATCAGGTTAAGATACCATGTTGTGTGTTTTGTCACACTCACACACTGTCTTAAAGGTACACTGTTGTGGATTGGGAACAGATTTGCACATCCACTCTGCTGTCTCACAATTGTGTTTGGTTGTGGCGGATTCTCACCTCAGCGTTAAGCCTCTCCGTCTCTCTCACTGTGTGACTCACCCACCACTATGCTCCTGCAGATACCAACATGGTCTGAGCTCACCATTTGAGCTTCCATTAACACAGAACTGTGAAGAAACTGGAGGCTGACTGAGACTCCGGGGCATCTATTTCATCCTCTCTGCATGTACCATTGAGAAAGCAAGTCTCTGGGGAGAGCAGACGGCTCCTGTTTCATAGTGTAATCTCTGCTCATATGTGAGGGCAGGCAGGACCCCCCCTCCCCAAATAAACAGGCTGACATGTAGGAGGTAGGCTTGGCTCACAGAATACACTTTGAAAAACATTCCTTGATACTTAAGTGGTCAATTGACTGACTCAGGAAGGAGTGATGTGAAGAATTGTGGTTTAATCAATGGACAGATGTGTAAAACTAGTGTTTTCTAAGTGCCATGTTCACCCTCAAGCAGCTTTCTATCTTAGTTGTATCTGTTATTCATAAAGATATGTCTGCCACTGGTGTAAGAGACCCTTGATAATTGATATGTGAGATAATAGGAATAGAACCATAATGCAGGGTGGTGGTAAGGTGACTCATTTGGTGTGAGTAGAAATAGGGTGGATGATAACAGAAGGGTCTCAAAATTACAGTGGATTCCACTAACATAGCCATGTGGTACCATTAAATGACACATTGCCCATAATGTGTACTTGTGCACTTACATTTTACGCACTGGTGCCTCATAATCTACCATTTGATAAATGGGTTATTCACATCCTGTGTTTACTGCCTCTCTTGGGGTTAGCCTTCAGCTGCAGTCCGTGAACTTCCAGGGGAAATGGAGGCTGGTTCAGTGTTTCACTTCTTCTTGGCCTCATTTTATGTGCAGTAACATGGTTTTTCCATACCCTTCCCCTGCCCTGCTCAGCGTCCCCTGGGTTTAATGAGGGTTTCTGCACGAGGCAGCTGGACTGAGGCTTCGATCTTGTTAACTTTGTCCACCATTCAGTGTTGTATGGAATAGGTTACTGCTGAAAATCAATGAGTCAGCCTTACCACTCAACATTGTGATTTAATGTGTTCCATACCTTTATTGATCTCTCTTCTGCCCCCCCCACACACACACTTTCTCTCTTTCACAAACATGCACAATCACTTGTACCCTCACAGTTCCATACATGCAACGAGACGCGGACCAGATGTGGAGCTCCCTTCTTTAGAGTCCCATTCTGTGTGTAACAGCGCGTGTTGTTTCCTCTGAGCCGCTTCAACGTACATGCTGGAGAATCGGCAGAAGCAGACATAAAAAATGACCTGTTGAATCGATTTATCACCCCAGTGCTGACAGTTTCCAGTGGTGAGGTGTATAAATAGAGGTTATGGAGCTGACTGTGTACATGGGGCAAAGGGCGCAGGGAACATTTGGTCCCCTATGGGAATCTGTCCTCCCGCTTCTCCATCATCACTCAATGTGTCACCCTGCCGCCTCGTACTCTGACATTCAGACATGTGCATCAGTTTCTTTTACAGCAGACTTCTATCAACTGATGACAAACGCTTTCATAGGACACTCATAATGAGACGAGGTGAAAATTCATAGACGTAACATAAATGTCATTTTATGCGCGCAGTAATTCAAAGCGCTGCGCTGTGCCGAGAGTGAATACGCTTTAATCATTAGAGAGACTCACCTAGAAGTGTGAGTGTCACTCTTTACCCAGTGAGCAACAGATGTTCAGCGCACAGCAGCACTTTCTTCAGGTGCTAATTAAAGTGGGAAAGATCTTCATAAAAATGATGGAACAGAGGTGATGTAACACACTCGCTGGTGTCTACGTTGGAGGTTGGAGCTTTTTTGGGCATCAACAGCTGATACTAGAGTCTGTCTAAATATTTCAGTAGATGTGTCAAACCTGTGTGTTGTAGTTTACAGAAAACAAACCATTCAGACAGTTTTGTGTCAATAAGGCCAAGGCGTAACACAAGACATACATTTTAAAGAGGAATTCAGCCTTTTCATTTTGAGTTATTACACATCTAGACGTTACTTTATTCACTTATTTGAGCCCAAAACGTGATCTTTTTCCTAAACTAAACTAGTTCAGTTTCCTAATGTTAACGACATGTTTAAACAGCGATTTTGTGCGTTTCAAATAGAACACATGAGGTCACATTTTGTTAGATATCATACGGACCCCTGTGCATAAGGTTTTATAAGATATCAAGATTCATGAGTTGTGTAGCATTATCTTTGTTCACAGAGCTGCCCCCAGCTAGAGGTATGTGTGTGGGACGGGGGGGTGGGGGGGTCATTGCTGATGCAAGTTTGCGTCAGCGTTTCAGCCCCCTTTTTTCATGGGAACTAGAGACAGAGGAGCTCCCTCAGCTCCTCTCTTTCCATTAATCCCCCACTCTCCTGAAGGAGTGGAACAGGTGAATATTTCACGCTGGCTGCCCAGAGAGAGGGATGAGGCATACGGGTGACGCTAGACTCCATTTATAATGGATGGGTGGAGAGGGCTGAGCCTGTCTCATAGAGGGTAAAGAATGTTCCCATGGGGATTCCTCGTCATACTTACATTCGTCCGGCACCATCTTTGCTTTGACGCTCACTCTGGACGCTTGTTTTATGTGAAACAGACATGGTGCCACCTCTGCCCCGCAGTTTTTGCCAGAGGAAGCAAGTCATTTTTTAAGCCCAGCCTGATCTGCTGTAAGTCGTTACGTGAAGCAGTTATTGCTGGAGTGGGAAATTAATGCCAACCACCGAATGGTTGTTAGCAGCTGGTCAGTATTGGTTTTCCCGTTGTTTGACTGTTTGGCAGCCAGACTATTGTAATTTGGGGAAACTGTTTTATTTTTTTTTTTTAAAACTTGCTCAATACTTGCAATGAGTAATCTGATGGGGGAAAGTGGTGCTGTCACAAATCCATTTCAAAGTTTATCAGAGCTTCAGCACTAATGTTTATTACATGATCTACCACAGACACATGCTGCTATCTCTGGACTTTTCTATGGCTTAACATGCTTAAATATGTACTGCTGGGATCTAGTATTACAGTTGAGTGATTATATCTTTCCAGGTTCGTTGTTTTTTCATTGTCCTTGTTAAGATAGCAACGTTTTAGCCCTTACAAAGTTTTAAGGAGGCACAAAATACCCCTGCTTTGTGTTGTTTTGAATCATTATTGGCTATATTTTATGGATGATAGGTGCTGTGATTGCTTCCGTGTTATAAATAAGGACTCACCACTAGAGGATTCCCCTCAGCTATCTTGTTTTTGGTGTGCTCATAAATTATTGAAGTCTCATTGAAAGTGCAGGACTGCAGTGGTTGTGGTTTCACACTGGGCCCTTTTTGTGTTTTGTGTATCTGTGTGTTTTCGCATCTCAGTGGGATGTGTGTGTACATGACTGCGGATGTGAGTGTGTGTGTGTCGTTGTGTCTGCATGTGTGAGTAGGGGTAATGGTGGAAGGGGGGTGTCTTTCATTGGTGGAAGTTTAAATATATTCAGGCTTTGGTCTGAGAGCCAACATGCCAGTGCACAATGTCACAAAGGAGTTTTTGATGGAAAGGAGAGGGAGAAGAAAAAGAAACGAGTGGTTTTGGGTCAAAGCATTGGATATCCTTTCAAGCCTGAACACTCCACTGGGCGTTTCAGCAAATGTCAAAGTCACTTCTGGCTGTGGACAGACAGCCTAATGGACCACAGCACAGCGAGTGTGGGAGGGCGATGGAGGAGGAGGAGGAGGAGATGGAAACCAAAGGAAAACATAAAGCAAAAATGGCATATGCAACTTTTTTTGTTGCCACATCCAAAGCATCCACAGCTGAAGAAGAGAAAACTAAAGAAATTCATCAGCTTGCCAAGACACTTCTTACCACCTTTCACTCCATGCTTTGGCAGCTCCTGTGGTTTATTTTTCCTTATTTTATGCTCTGCTTTGTTGTTGAGACACGGGAGAAAACGGCTCATGAATAGGAGTACACCCCAGCCGTCTCTGCTCTCACTGACAAACATTGGAGACACTCAGAAAAGCACAAAAGCTTGAAGGATGATGATGATGAGCTGAAGGCCTGCTTTTGGCTCATATATCCCGCCACGCAGTGTTTTGACATGAGAAAAACAAGCCAAAAATTAAAGCATGATCAGGATTCACGCCATGCGAGTGCTTGAGAGGAAATTGTTGATGAATACTTTTCTTTACAAATGTTTGACAGTTACATTGTAGGACTATTATCTCACTTGTCAAGTGTAATCCCCACATAATACTGCTACATGTATGGCAGCTGTCCTTGTTGACAAATGATATTCTATACTACAATAGTCCGTGATGTCCATGACTGGGGACAAGCATACACACTCAGTGAAGCAGTTTAATCTAGCCTAAATAAAGGAATAACCCATTGAAAATCTAGCTTTTTAGTATGATATACTAGCTGTATATCATGCTATATCGATTATTTTGAATTTCTAAAAAAAAGCTGTAGGTCTGAAAAGTGAAGCAAATGTGTAAGTGCTTGAAATCTGTGTTCTTTCTAATGGCCAACAGGGGGAGAGATCACTGGTTGCAAAAAGAAGCCTAAAAGTATGAAAGTCAATAGGAAAATGGCCCCACTATTCACCCAATAAATAAATTTAGAGTGGGCTGCCATGTTGCACTATGTGTTTTTCTCTTTGAACTTTCACCCTTTTACAGTTTGTTTTCAGTTTTCATTAAAGTTAATTGTAACATTTCGGTCATTTTCACGGATGGCCTTACAAACAAAGCTGGCTAGCTAGAGCTAGCATTAGCTGATAACTTAGCATAATTCCAGCTCTTGATTCGATTGGCACATGCACTGGTTGCAGAAAAACAAGATGGCGACGGCCAGAACACCAGTCTTGAGGCTTCACTAATCAATGGGTGATGTCATGGTGAGCCTATGATATTAACATAAAGTTTAGCTTTAGCTGTGTAGGTTTGATCTGACCAGTGACTTACGAAATACTAAAATTACATTAATAAAAAACAAATGTATAACAAAACATGACGAGAATGTACTTGAAAAGACAATAAAAGGTAAATATAGTACAAATAAACCTCAACTATACCCTAAAAAAGAGCTCATACCTTAGGACTGTGTGAGAAATACTAACTATGTGGAAATCGAGTGGATACACTGCATACATCATACCACACCTGTATGTGCTGTGTGTAGCAGCCACCCCAGTAGGAACTACTTCAACCAATCAGTTTAAGAGGGAAACTTGCCAAAATAAAAGAGATAGACTGTTTGCACAACTTCCAATTACCTCAGCCTGTCTAATCTGTAATTATATTTTCACTCAACAAAGAGGTGTAGCAGCCATAAACAGCGCCCATCTGTTTATGAAAAGCAGTCGCTTGAAGAGCACTGTTCCACCTGGCCGCTGTTTACAGTGCTGTCAACAACACTCTGCGCACATCGTCTCAATTTACCCTGACGTCACTGCTGGTGCCCTCCAACTCCCCTCAACAGTCACACACACACGCGGCTCTTGTTAATTGCAATATACCACTGTATGCACTGTTAGGCATTCTGCTGACTGTGGATATCTGCAAAGGAATGTCTTTTCTTTTCTGTCTGTGTGGAGGAGCTCATAGTACAACTTTCTAAAGAAGAAAAAGAAACTCAAGCACTTTTGCTGACGAACAATAATCATATCTTTTGATTCCAAGTTTTTTTGTTTTTAATGCATTGACCTCTTTGACCCAACAAAGGGTCATTCCAAATATTTTTTACACCCGTCAAATGCCAGGAATAATTTCACAATCGATATACATGCACATCAACAATTATTTTTTTAGGAGATAAGACGCATATACTACTTTTCTGTTGCACTCCACAAAATTGGTACAACGAGTAACAAATTGCTGTTGCAGGAAGTAATAAATAAAGTTTTAAATCTTGAATTGTCTTGAGCAACAAGCCCAGCTCTGAGTGGCTCTGGATTTGGCTAGAGTTCTGTTCTTTTGAAACCATTCATTTGGAAATTTGAAGTCAATTTCCTCTGATATAAACACAGCTGACCTTTCTGTACGACCTCCCACACTCTCAAAACCGTACATTAAGCTCGGTATCAACCACATTACTCGTGCACTTTACTGCTAGATGACTGAAGGTGTGAGGCATCGCACCTTTAGTGAGCTGAAGCACAGTCATGCCAGTTTGTAGATAAGGCATCTATCCTTCAGATACACAGCGATGACTTTGTCTGCCGGCCTGATTGTTGTGCAGGGGCACCGACTTTGATGGCTTTGGCTGGAGGGATAAGAAAAGGCCAAAGTGATGGAAATCTGGGTTCTGTTTTTGCCAACACTGTCTCTGGATATTGATTTTGTCTGGAAACCTTCAAAGAGGAAGCATTTATGTCTGAAGCACGAGACAGTAGAGAGGTGCAGAGAGGCTGTTGAGACAGTTGGAGTGCAACTAATGTAGATTTGGCTCAGTCAGAGGGCTTGTCATTGGAAGGAGTGGGCTGCCAGCTCAGGAAACACTTTTATGGATGTGGGAGGTGATGGGTTGATTTATTGATCTGGCACACTTACATAAACGAGAGGCAGTTGGTTTCACAGGAGAAGTGATGCGAGTGCGCTTAAAAAAAGTCAAAACCTATAAACAAATGTCGACTTATGAAACATTTTTGTCACAAGACATTTATGATTCAGAGTTTAAAAAATTGGGAAAATGGATAATCTTTAATACTGTTTCTCTACTTGAAATGTACATTTGGAGGCCCAGTTCTGTAGCAGTTGTCTTTTACTTTAACTTTGAATCCAAAGCAGCATTTCCCCTTCTTAATGTTACAGCTTATGTGCACTGTAATGCACTGTACATCACACTTAACTTTGCCATTGTCACAACAAAAGTAAAATTCAGTTTGAGCTATCTAGGGGGGCAGATGGGTTGCTTTTGCTACATGCAACACAGCCAGAGCGAGAAGGTTCACATGATCACAGGAAGAGAATCTGAGAATACGTTTTTTCTGCCAAATTGCCCAACATGATGTGAATTACTCCGACATGGTAAAACCCTCCCATCTGGTGCCCCGCACTGGACACAAACAAACACGATGAATTATTTGCATGCCCTGCTGCTTATGCCTGCACAATCAATATGTCAACGTCCTTTCAAAACTGATGCTGGCAGCAGCGACACCTCCACAACAACAGGATCATGCTTTAAGATTTCATTCAGATTCCGTAAGAAAGGATGAAAGTCAGGGCCATCTATCATGCCTTTGAGTGGTTCTGTCTTTGCGGGGGACAGGAAATGTGTCCTGTGACATTTGGCCACATCATCTTGAATTATTAGCGCCTTCTGAGAGGACACAGGATTTATCACCGCTTCTGTCCCAACACCCTCTGACGCCACACCAAGCAGGACTTGTGAGTCTCTTCCAGGCGAGCTGTGACAGGCAGCCTGTGCAGGGCAGTACAACTAATAATTAACATTTACCACGGGTTAGATTAGACTAAAAGCTTAATTAAACACTAAGCACTGCAGATACATTCAACATGATCAACATATTTTTTTTCAGTAGCACTTTAATCCACCTTCCAAGGTGCATATGTTCAGTTTTAATAGTAGAGGAGAACTGGAGTGATCAGACCTGCAGTCTGTCTCTTGACAGTAGACTGCCGCAGTCAGCAAATATTTCAGCAGCTGGGAACATGCCAACAGTGACAACCAGTTCACCACGACATCGCAGTCAACCCAAATATGTAGGCTGATGCGAGGTACCAAAATGAACCCGTTTCACACCATTTATTATTGGAACCGACAGGCAACTCCTGTGAAACAACTGTCACATCAAGTGTGATAACACTGTGCTTGGCAATTCTCATTGTTCACCATGATGTTGGGGGTTAAAGCTGATTCTCCCATTATATATATATATATATAGAAGATTGTGTTGATACAGAGTCAGATTTCTGGTATGCTGACACCACTAACAGCTGGTTTCCCCATAATTCCACCAGTATTTACTGCTTATTCATTTAAATATTTCATTTTTAAACAAGAAGAACAAGAAAAAGAGGTTTCTAAAATACATTTTACTGCTGCCCCCTTCCACATATTGCTTAGCTTCCATGCTGGTACGCCTGCATGCTTCTCCATACTAGGGGTGAGCAGACCTCCATGTATTGTAAAAAAAAGAAAAGAAAAGAAAAAGAAAACATCTACAATATATCTTTAAGAGACAGTACATGCTTATTTGCACTTAATGCATTTAACTGGTGTTCTAAAGACAAAAAAATGCAGAATTTCTATTGAGTTATAAGAGACAGTACATGCTGGTAACACTAACGCAGTACAACTCATCATGCAGGTGTCAAGTTAAATCCTACTTTCTGTCAGAGTCCTTGAGCAAGACACAGTTTCACAGTGACACCACAAAGTTTCTTTTCTGTAGGACCCATGCAGCTCAACACCGATCTGCACCCACAGGGTTTAAGCTGCCTGGACAAACCACACCGAGTTTCCTCCTCTGCTGCTGCTGCCAGTTCAGCACCTGGGCCAGTAATGCTCCCCTGGAGAGAGCGGTGGAGTCAGATAATTACACACATGTGGGCCACATACTGAAGGCTGACACAGGTGGCTCCATCCGCACACACACAGTCACACTGTACCTGCTGGCTTGCTTTCTGTTACACAAGCTTCAGTACTATAAACACTTCTTCTCCTCAAGAGCATTTGGTAACTATACTAAAGACATGTAGCCAAAAACTTAAATGAATTTTAGCGCACATACTTCAGCTTTCACCATTGCCACACAAGATTGAATTTATTTTCTGACAAAAATGAAAAATGATCCTTGATCAAGAACCAAGATTACACAGACGGAGCAGAAACTGTATCTATACCCTCAAAATCACTGATTTTACACGCAAGTAACGCAATAACAGACTAACCCACTGAGGTAGTGGTAGATCAGTAAAATTGCTGTTTTTGTCAAAGGAGTCTGGTTGCTTTGATGAGAGCAAGGAAGGTCTTTAGTTCCCCCTGCATAAACATAAATGGGTCACTCTGAAGGCACGGTAAAGCAGTGAAAATATTCTAAATCTATTCTAATAATTCAATTGATTTTGTTTTTATGTGACTAAATTACATTTTGCTGCCACCCTCTCCACAGCAGTACACTGCTTGGGTTTTCGGGACATGCAGCTCACTATCTACAGTAGGTAATACACTCACTATTTAAAGTACCTCATATAACCCCCTTTCGTAAATAAATAAATAAATAAATCAGAGCCATCTCTTTAAATGCCGAACCTTTTATCATAACACATTCCTGCTCTGTTTTTTCACCTTGATGCCGGTGTTTTCTGAGCATGTCTATACCGTGTTCTTTGTTGCTCACGGTGCTGTGAAGTTACACATCCCCTTTGCTGCATAGCTTTAGTAATTCAAAGCCTCGGCCCCAGCTTAATCAACAAAGGAATCACAGTCAAGCCTTTCAAACGGGGACTTCACTCCCCTGGATGTAATCTGCTCAGATAAACCTGCAGAGGCCATTTTACAGTTACAGTGCGAGGAGAGATAATCCTACCTGGTGTCACATCAGAGGAGGGGAAGGCTGCAGAGGTTATCTGTGCAATAATGATCGCCACTGGGACTCTCCGCACCTGAGACCCTGTCGCCTGATAGCCTGGTCAACTGGACCCTGTCACTGTGCAGTCAAACACACACCTCTGCTTTTTCTTTCCTCTTCCTCTCCTTCGAGCATTTCTTACAAAGCTACTCAGTGCTGGGATTAATTGCTTTCTTGTTCATCCATTTATAGGAGAGTATTTCTGCTAACATATTTTTTTGGATGCCCTATATTGGCACACATGGGTACAGTAGCTGTTAATGTGGTGGACAGGTAGCAAGATGGACCACTCTGCAGCAAAAGGTCACACATGACAGGTGAGCACACACTGCACTCAGAGGCAGAGTCACTCTGGATGGAAAGAAAATGGCTTTGGACTCACTTGAAACCTGGCAGTCCAAAAATAAAACTGGATGACAAAGAAGAACTTAATGAAAGTTCTGCATTTGGAATTAGTTTTTTAAGCAAGTGACTTCATTCTCGAATTTAATGGCAGTAATGTTACATCTTTCTGGTATGGCTCCAACATGTTGGACTTGGACTACATCTCAAAATGTTTTTATGCTTGGCTGACGTTGAAACGTTGCTGTATCACTAGGAACAAAGTGAGACAAAGTGCAATGGAAACACACTTCAAGTAAAAAACGAGACAACAAAACACATTCATCACTCAAAATTCAGTTCCATGAAAGAATCAAGAATTGACAATAGACATTAACATCCGTTGACGATTAAAATGAAATGAATATATAAAACCAAGCTGAATGCCATATTTCCATTGTGTTAGCTACAGGTTTTTCCACCATTGTGGTTCATCTGGTGCTCTGTTTTATTGTCATTCGCCTTCTTCCTTTGCAAGAATTTAATGTCAGCCAATTGGAACATTAGTGTCACCAACTGTTCATTGCATAATGGTAGGCCTATTAGATAGAAACACAATCATTTGCATTTATTTTGTAGATATTTGGTTACATTTTCTCTCACATTTGATGGTTTATATCATTGCCTCAGTGGGTTCATGTGGTGGCATCAAAAGAGAACGTTACGTCTTAGTGTTTCTGTTTTTCTGAGCAGGAAAAGCTGTTAAACAGGCCAAACGCTTTGCTGTTCCTATCTGCACTGCTCTCCACTCCTGGCCTTCCATTTCCTCTGCACCATGGTGTGGTGACAAGTTGGGCCAGGGTGCTGGGCGAAGCTGGGAGAAGTAATGAAAACAAATGGTTGTCATTATGAGCACTTCACATCATATTGCACTGGCTCCATAACAAAGGCCGACAAGGCGTTTTCATCATGGCCGACATGGTATAGAGGCTAGACACTTCATCTCTGCTTCTACTTTTTCATAGACTGTGATGCTGTGACTTACGGTTCAACTGTTCCCACAGGAAAAATGTGTCAGATGTGGTACTATATAGCTGAGTGGCTATAGCATTATAGTAAGACTGCCAGGGTTACAAAGTTATTTCCCAGTGGGCTCACAAATGCTAAAAATAAATGTGGTCTGGTTACTAGAGGTTCTAAGATAAAAGCTTTCATCTAATGCCAGTGGATGTGTGATTGTTTTCATTTTCAGCCTCATGGTATTTAATGATTCAGTCACTTCATGAAATTAACCTCTCTTCTGTGAAATGCAGTTAGACAGGGGATCAAAAAACAGAAACATAGCGAAATACTTTAAAAAACCCCAAATAAATACCTCAATAAGTGAATGTAAATCATTTATAAATAAAAAAGAGCATCCTTACGACACACTTGTAAATCAAATATTCATAAAAGTCTACTTATGCCTGTAAAATAACACAAGTTACTTCTTCTTTTGTAAATACTGTTATTTCCTGATCATTTTTGATTAACTGGAGCAGTACACAACTTCTCAAGCACTGGATTTCAAAATAGACTAATTTACATTAACACTTAATTATGACAACTCTCTCATTTCAAATTGCCAGTTCGTAGTTGGTACCCAATCTTGAACCAATTCTCCGAATTTCGACAGCCAAAGACCCGGGTTAGATTAGAGTAACGTGATAAATACAGGCTAGTGTTAGCTTACAACAAAGGCAAGATAGACACCAATAACACCAACAGCTTACGTTCAGTGTTATTAAGAACGTCCACAGCATTCAAGACATTTTATGTACTTCATATTTAAATTTTTCTTCCTGTGTGTTTTTTTTGTAAATCTATTATTCCTCAACTCTTATATTTAGATTTTTTTTTATTTTACAATGCACACAATGTTGGCTTAAGTCATGATCAGACTCCGGGAGTCTTGGGCCGTTTTAACCCTGATTCAGCCCTCCAACAGTCGGGGGAGAAGTCTGGTCTGGAAGCTTGGATGGCACCATGTTTGGCCCAGATTAACTGGTAATGTGAGGGGTTTACAGAGCCAGTATTTCAACTCCAGACCTGTCCACGGACTAATCAGGGCCACTCTGATCATAATCAAACGTTTGATATTTAGGATTTAAATTCTGGATACACATCAGGATTGTCGGAGCAGAACCACAGCAGCCAATGAAAGAGACAAGCTGACTCCCTTCGCCCTGCTGTACTTGTTCCACCTTCTGCACATTTGCTTCACAAACACAATAAAAACATCACCTGAACTGTGCAAACCCTGCACAAGTTCTCCAGATTTTGTTTGGCTGTGTTAACATCTTAAAGATGTGCAGTTGTTCTTCTCCTGCAGCTTGGCTGTCACTTCCTACACAAGAACAAGTCATACTTGTTTACCCTTTGATGTGGGAGTGCTGACTCATGTTCCACCTCCTCCTCCGCTGGCGTGTATCTGTAACATCAAGTTTTTCATGTGTACTTCGGCTGTACGGTTTACATCCTTACCCTCGTCTCACGCCCCACCTCGGACAAGAAGCTGTCTCTGTCGCTCTGCGGTTCATTAGGAGCCATCATTTTTTTCCCTAACACAAACAGCGAGCAGATAAAGAGGAAGATCAAACTTAATTGGGCCGGTTTAGCTGGCAGTGACAGCAGAGAGTGCCTTGCATGCAAGGAGTAAAGGGACCAGATATCTCTGTGTCAACTTTGCTTAAGGACAACAATACTTGAATCCTATCCTACTTCCGAGGTGCTGTGCGAGCAGAGCTGTTATGCCGTGCAGCACGCAGAAGGAAAAGAGAGGATTATAACAAACAGCAAAGTAAACTACTCTCTAATTAGGATGGATTGCCCACTAACCTCCCTTTCCAACTACCTATCTATTTTTTCCCCTCATCCCCTGTCCTGGAATGATACAGGGGAGAATCTGATGGCTGTGCTTCCTTTTCATGTGTTTTCAGGAAGGAACGGATGTATCTTTTCCTCCCTCTGGCTGAGGGGCTGATAGACTGACAGCACTGGGTGAATCCTGGTACCCACATCCAGTAGCTTTATTTCCACGAATTGTGTGCACATGGTGAAGTCAAGCTAAATTTAAACACACAGTCCTTGACAGCCCCTCACAGCAGTCGCATTATCCATGATGTGCTCATGCACCGAGGGAGAAACCTGCAAAGTGTTGCACCTTCAGTTTTCCTCGACTCCTCTCCTCAACCCACCGACGCTGCACCCACACGTACTGCCTCATTGTGTTGTTTACATTGACACACTCCTGGCTCTCCCACCTCTGCCCCAAAAATAGAAAACTAAAGCCGTTAGTGGTCCCTACCATTAACCTTGTTATTTCTCAGCCTCTCCTTTATCTCTCACATACACACACAAACATTTTTTTTTTTTACTAGCAGGCTGTTAGGGGAAATAGAAATGTTCCTCTGTATTGAGCTGTGGCTTTGTCGGATGTCTGAGGATGGGAATGTATGATAAGAGGAAGAAAGAGGCTCTGCTGCGGAGGCTCTGGGGAGCAGAAGCCGCTCTCACTTTCACAGGAAATGGCACTTTCAGATCTCCTCCGAGCTGCAGTGCAGAGCTGTTTGCCAGGAGAAAGTGACCCTGTTGTAACTGTTTGTACTCAATGCTACATCAAGATGGGCTGTAATGTCACCATCAACCGATCCGAAGGAGTCAAAATCAAGCCAATGAAATACGTACCACGCAGTCAGGCCACAGGGGCAAGCAAATCATAACTCGCTGCTTAGAAGTTTTACAGAATAGCTTAGCAACTACAGCAACTTGATCACCGTTACTATAGCAGCAGAAAGTCATAAGATGGATTCACTTCGCAAAGCTGAACAGCATCAGTGTCTAATAGCCTAAGCAGGGAATGTTTGCTGCTTTAAAAGGAAGAGTGAACACATATGTTGCCCCCAAGATCATTATAAAAAAATCAATAATGAACATCGTAAAAACCAAAGCAGAAAAAATCCAAACACAATCCTTTTACATCCCCACTGAAAATACAGTACTCAGAATGGTGTGCCTAATGGGGTGAACACATTGCGTGTAATATTCAAATGTATCTCTGCAGAGAAAGTGCTGCTTTTGATCATGGGCACGTTGACTCATGGAGGCAGAGGCGCCATTAGAGAGGAGACGGGAATGACTCTAGGGGGCTCTAGGCTGCTTTATTACAGGGAAATTACACTGAGAGGAACTAATTATACACAATGAATGCAAAATTACATACAATACTATAAATTACTCAGTTGATGTTTGCAATTGATAGCCTCCATGTGTTCCTACAAATATGGATGCAGATAAAAATCAACATATGTTTTCATGTCAATGTGTAATTTACCACTTGAATCAAAAGGGTTTAACCCTCTGAACCACAAGCTGTTTTCAGGCGTTTTTGCTCTTGAATTTCTCTGGTAATGTTTTTATTATTGAAATATTGAAACTTGAAATTTTTCAAGTGCCCACAAGTGAATGAAAACAACTGGGTCTCCACATTCTATACATATTGAACTATTTGCATTTTTACGACCTTTACTTGCGACCTCTCCTCTCTGATCTGTGTAAACAGCATGCTGTTCTGTCCAATTTTCCGTTTATCTCAGCAAAATCAATGTGCACAGTTTTAAACAGGACGTAGTTTTTTCAAAAGGTTTATTTTGACATGTAGAATTATTTTGACATGTAGAATAATTTTGACGATAATGTATGTTTTTCTTTCTTTTTTTTGCTTCCTGAACAATGCTTTTTAATCATTACCAGGAAGCATTTATAGTTGGTGACATGCAGGGGGGCTAAGTAACAATGTCAAGGAACAAAATCATTAGAATGAAATCCACAAAAACACTTATTTACACTCTATTTGAGCCAATATGTGAAAGATATTTGAATGACAAGAAAATGCTGGTAGCCAGTTTGTTTTTTTTGCTTATTACTGTAGACTTTACAGTCAGAACACCATATTTACAGGCCTTCAGAGTTAGCACAAACTGATGTATTAAAATGTATAAAATGTGATAGTTTCCTGGGTTTTGATCTCACCCGGACCAACCTGGGCACGGCCACATGGTGAGTCCATCTCTGACTCCATGAATTTAGAGTGTCTTGATTTCATTTTTTGTATTGATTTCTGTATCTTCTTCTGCACCAGCATTTACAGAGACACCTGGAACTGCCCAGGGCAGGTACGGCCTTGTCTGCCTTGCTCAAAGAGCCCGTAGTACAGATAATGGAATATCGCTCACACAGGCAGATTTGGGTTTATAGTGTAACTTGTTGCTTTTCTGTCACAAATCTACTTCTCTAACCTCCACTTTGCCACCACCCACCATGAGAAATATATTAATGTTGTTTACATTGTATCTGGGAGCCAATACCCTCCTGCTGCAATGAAATAAAATAAAGCAAAGAAAGCAATTTCAGGTTGGTGAAGCTCCACCTGCAGAGGTCCATTACTGTCACAGCTGTACGGCAGAAAGCAGGCATTTTGTGCAAGAGAAGATTATTTACCTTGCGAGGAAGGCTTGTTCTGCCTGGTGCAACCTGTACCCCAAAACCTGAAAACCTTTTGCTTCTACATTGTGAGACAAGTCAAAGTTTAGTGATAAAGTGCTTGTTACAAGCAGCTTCACCACAAAGTGCTTTTGTGCAGAACAAAGCACATAAATATAGATACAAACAGGAGATAAACAAGAGCACAAACACTGCACAGTACGTGTGTGTGTATGAATGGATCTGAGACCAAAGGGCAACAGCGGGGCAGTTTGCATGAGAAGCACAATCAATCACAACACTGCGGCAAAGAAAACTAGGGGAAATTATTCCTTTGCAACTTGTAGCTTGTTATAGCTGGTAAAACAGGCTGTCAGATCCGCTTCAATGTCCACTATACAGTAGAAGAGGACAGGGTAAGTCAAGCCACTGGGATGGAAATGTTAAAAACACTTTGTTGAGGCTAGAACGTTAAGTTTCGGGAAAATAATAAATTCAAGCTATAAAAAAACTTCCTGACATAACTTGCAATAACGGACATGAAAACCGCTCTCTCAGTTGAAAGTCCTGTTTTGGCTGCACCAGCCACCACCTTTTTCCTCCATCCTATAGGGGCACTATGAGGCTTTTATCGTCAACATAGCTATCCCACAATATTTTGCTTGAATTCTAGTGCTTTACTTTTCTATTACTACTTCTACAAACCATTCACGAGGCCAGCATTAGGGAATCAGTCTTGTTTCTTAATTTAAAAAGTCTATGTTAGCTCCAACAGAAGGTCATAAACTTAGCATATCTGCCAATTTGAGGCACGTGAGAAACAGCTTGATCAAAATTAGGGTTGGGGCAAGTTTAGTCAATGGCTCAATTTATACCCCAAATTTTGAAGATACATATGCAGAGTATTTTAGTTGTATTCAGGCCGTATGAAAGAAGGATAAATAGAAGCTCAGGCAAGTGTTTCATATGTCACGATAGCTGTTTTTAAGGCTGTAAAACTGTTTAGGTTTGGAAAAAAGAAAGGGGTTAGGCTTAAAAAAAACTCTACTTCCGCACAAAACTTTGTCAGTGTTCAAAATTTCTTGGGTACATACAGATACTGGTGCATTTCTGTTCGTAGGAAACTATACGAACCGTACCTGAGGACAGCCTGTGAGGGTACACCCCCGCCCTTCTGTTGTTTGGAAAAAGGCTTGTTTCAGATGCAGTATAACAACACACTGTTGCATTGAGAAATCTCAATCTCGATTCCCTGCCGAGCAATAAACATTACCTTGCCCAAACTATTCAAAGTGCTTTGCCCACTCACAGTAAAAGCACACATTTATATCTTCACATCTGTCTCAGTCTTACCGACACTGCTATGCACGGTTTAAAACAACACTTGCACAGTTTCTCTTTTTTGTTGTGATTACATCTGTCTAAAAGTGATGCGTGCATCACTTGGTTGCTGACAGCGCAAGTGTAGTTTGACATTTGACGGGAATGTTTTGGATCTTAGCTGGATGTGTTGTGATGCCCGTACTGTTTGTAGCTTCTGACTGATCGCTCCCTTAAATCAAAGCTCTATGTCCCCAGATCCCTATCGAGCTTTTACTCCTCTCCCTCTCATCTTCCGCTGCCCTCCTCTTTCCCTACTTTCCTCTCATCTCTCCGTTTTTACCCCACTTTCTCGCTCCCTCCCTTCACCACCTCCCCTTCTTTCTTACCACCTCACTTATTCTGTCTTCCCTCCATCTCTTCCAGCCTGTCTACCTCATCTTCACACCGTCCTGTCCTCTCTTTTCCCTTCAACACTGCCTGCGGTGCTCATTTCGGGGGGAAATCACCCAGCCCCCCTGGAGATCCAGTACTCGATGTGGAGAATCGTAAATCAAGGAGCCCACAAGACAGATTCCTCCCTGAGCCTTTCCACTTGTAAACAGCTGAGTGAAAGCGATGCAGTGTACCAACACACTGCATGTAACACCAAACGCAGGTTGGAGGCTGTCAGCTGATCACTCGTCATAAAGAATTACGTGAATGTTACTGGCCTCAGAGTTAACAAGGCGTGACCAGTTGCTCCTCGTAAAGCAGTTTGCTGTCGACTGTGACTTTCAACGGGGCTTTTTCAAGTTTATTTATAAAATCTTTTAAGAATATGGTTTATTACAAAGTGCTTTATCGAGCGCAGAGGACATAAAATAAAATCTGAAAAATGGATGGGCAAAGCTTATGCATGGGTGTCAGAAAATGAAGAATATAGGGATGCAGACGGAAGGGTGGACCAAGTAAATGATACATGAATTTGCATCTTACAAAGTATTTGCTTTCCTTACTTCTGCAATATTTAACTATTGCATTATAATACTATATTTCAGAATATGCAGAGTAAGTTTATAGATACATCAATGGTCCCAGCAAACTGCCTTTTTTCCCATTAGAGTTCAACTTAACCACAGCCATCGTTGAGGAAATTTGCTACCCATCTTGCCATCAGGAAGGCGCACTGACTGGCTTGGTGAGAGTCATTCCAGTAAACTTTATTTGGATAAACAATTGGACCGACCTACATGTCACTCAGGGACAAACAGAGGTGGATACAAAGACTACAAGCAACTCACTTGCATCTTTTCCTCGTGTCTTAGCTCATCAAATTCTTGGTTCCTCAGCATCAGTTTGAGGTTTCAACATCATAAATTTGTCAGTTGCTTTTACAGTTATTTCACTATATGTCGCAGTATATCCATGACTTCAACTTGTCTTGCACTGGTACTATTTGATCCCATCCTGACGTACTTTGAGACTGCACGCAGAAATCAGGCACAAAAAGCATGAATAAATTGATCTGATTCCGGATGAGTAGGAGATAATTCCTATAAATTGACTTTTCCTCTGATCCTTATTTAGAAATCAAATCATTTGACATTTATCACCAAATATGAAGGCTTGTGGTCACCCACAACAGTCACTGCAGTAGTGATGCACAACGTAGGATAATGACATTTAAAATAGCTGCCAGCTTGCCACTGTATCCGTCATGGGAACCTCTGATGAATAAACATGTACCGCGTAATGTTTATCACTTGGCTAGCAGTAGAAATCCCTCCGTGGTGTGTGGCAGAGAAAAGCAGAAAACGACAGAAAATCCTCTTTCTTACTCATCATAATGTATTCTAATTAGAAAACGGTAACGCTATACACGTTACTGCCCTTTTTATAAGAAGGGGCCAGGTGCTAATATTCGCTGATGCACTCCATCATGGCGGTATGTCTCTCATAAACAGCGGTAACCACTTTCTAAACGCTCTCCGGCAGGCTTCTGGCAGCGCTTAGTCAGATCAGGGGGCTGCTGTCGGCTCACTTAGTCAGTAGTGGGGGCCTCAGCAGATGTGACGTGGGCCTGGGTCGGAAGCAGCAGCTCCGTCTCCATGTGAAAATATTTCGAATAGCAGGTCCTGATCGGGTGCCAGAGTCTCCTGCCAGTCGATCACCAAGCTCCTCTCGCTCACAGGATTGAAATGTGCCTGTCATTTTTTGGGTGGGAGGGGGAGGGGGCGTTTGGGCTCGAACATGCTGTTCTTTTCTTCACTCAGTGTTTGGATCCAAAGCCGCTCGGACACAAGAATGAGTTTGTGCTAAACAATAAGGCGGAGGAAATCGACTTGGAGCAGTTTAGTCATATTTGTAAAGGGAATAAAATTATAGCCAATGAGACCAAGAACCGTAAAATGCAAGTTTTAAGGGTGTCGAGGGACGGCAGGTGTGGAGAAATGAAAGTTCAAGCTGCTGGGAAGCCCAGCTTCGAAAAATTAATGGAGGGCAAACACTCATTTTTAAGCAGTTATATCAGTTTACACTGTCTTTACAGGCATTCAAGACTACATCATGCAAACACAAACAAAAAACATAACCCTTATATCTTCAATAATTAAAAAAATGACTCCCGAGACACACGTTAGGAGAAGCTGAAACGGCTATTCAGACACTGTTATCTCACAATAAAGAGCTAACGAGCTGTTGTGAATTCTTCATTGCATCCAGTGGTGTGATATGAACACTTAACCCTGGTAAAGAAGGAAATATTGCTCTTGCATTACCACTGTGGAACTATGCTGCTGGTACACATTTCCATCAGTAAGAATCTAATGAAGCAATATTTGGAATATCTTATTGAGCAGTTTAACGGATGTATGTGAGAGCTGATGATTTCCCAGAGTGAGAGGAGTTACATCAAGGCCGGAGAACTAAAAGACTCTGTGTCAAAGCACTTTGTAAGCTGTTGTTTTTAAAAAGGTCCTACATAAATCAAGTTATCATTATTATTATTACTGGATATTATTACAGTTTGATCGTCTCAAAAGACAGAAAACGCCTGCTAGAAAGAGTTGATCCTGGATTCCTGCTGAAAATCTATGATGAGGATTCCTTATACACATATATTTTATACATTTTTAAATTTAGTTTAACATGTTTATAATTTCCTATTAAGTAAGGTCAGATAGGTCAGATGAATATGCAAAACTGTAAAAAGTGAGGATATTTCCAATAAAAAAAAATGTTCTTTAATAAATACTGAATTTAAAGACACTTCCAAGAAAATTATAAAGAAATTAAAAAATAAAGAAAATTTGCAGTATAACGCAAGCAAAGTAGATAACAAGATAGGGAGGAGCCTCAATAAAAATAAATAAATAGAAAACAAGCAGTATAAAGTGGAAATATAAAAAAGGTACCAACAAATATCTTTTAAAAATCAACAATTTATAATTTAAACAATAAACTATGATTAATTATGAACTTGCTCGGGTTATTGGGAAAAAAATCATTATTGGTAAACTCACCCACATATGCAGCATTTCTCTCAGAAGGCCTTATTTCATCAATACAGACACAAATGTATTCATAGGGAAAAGGCCTAAAAATGACTAATGACTGCAATAGCAGCAAATAGTATCCTCTATTTTCAGACCGTAAGTCACTTCTCTTTTGAATATCTCACTCAGAAAAGATGAAACTGTTACTTTATAACAACCTTCACTTTTCTGTGGCCTCCTGAAGCTGCGTGGAACCGAGAATGCTTTTAAACTCTCCTCAGCGCTCTTTCTTTGACTCCAACAGTGAAGGAGCTGTGTCAGTGTCGGCGAGAGAGAGGCGACTGTGAATTCTATGTGATGATTAACGGTGTATTCAAGAGCGTATTCAGCCGGTCTTATCTCAGCCCAGAGCTAAATTGCTCTCTTTTTCCGGCCCTGTGAATGCTCGAGTGCCGCCGTATTATATGAGATGTCCCCCTAACGGTTGAAGGAGCGTACGATTATTTATTCATGCACTTACCTTTTTTATTTTATTTGTGAGGAAAGGGAAGAAAAAGGAAGAGACATGGTTGTTTCTCACTTGTTTCTGCTTTGTTATACGTGTTTTTTTTGCAGCTTGCACAGAAAATATACAATGAGAAAAATCCTGCACTACGAGAAGCGTTCAGGAATTTAAAGGACAGATACATTTTTTACCATCTTTGCGAAGGACTTCCTGTTAGTCATAAGTTAATTTATCTCTTTTGATTTCAAACAAGCCAATGAATACTAAGAAGTAGAAGAAAATAGCCACTTAACTAAATCTTCATTTAAAATGCTGTTATATGACACTGAAGGACAAAGGCTATTATTTTTCAATTTCCATCAAATCACCATGGTTAATTTCACCTTAACACCTACTGTCCTAGTAAATGCAGGATTTGTGATCGTCTTTCTGTTGACTTTGTTATTAGCTTCACACACACCAATGGACCTTCAATTTGTGTGCAAGCTTTGAGTTCATTTGAAGCATAAAGAGGCTTCCCATCAAACACTCGCCGTGCATTTATCAACACATTCGTGTACGATCGCTCCCTCATCGCTGCCATAGACGAGCCTGTAGCTACACATACTGTATGCACACATCTCTGCATGTCTAAGTCAACGCTCTGTTGTAGTCTTTACTCTGCTTTGACAGCAGGAGCTCAGGGAGCGTCCTTGCCCTTCGGCTCTCACTCCCACTGAGGTGGTGTGGAGCCTCCCTGCACTCCACCACGCTCCGCTGCTGCACTCAACCAGGGGGGAACGGGTCGACTTACAGCATATTCTTCTAAGCTCGGCACCCTTCTTCTTCTTCTTCTCCCCCCCCTCTCTCTCTCCTTCTATCACTTTCTGTCTAACTTCTCTCACTCACTCTGCTCTTGAAAGTGAAACTCAGCATGTCTGATGAAACTCAGATGTGCTTCCACGGTTTCAGATCCCAGCTTTGCTCGAGTAAAAGTGAGGGTAAGTTTGTATAATTAAAAAGGCAGCTTCTTAATAACTTTGAAGTGATTGGCATTGTCAGGTGTCCTTCACTGGTTTAATATAACGAAGCAGTGTGATGCTAAGACTGTCTGTCGAGACTGGTCTCACCTCAAAACGCCCCTATGGGACTTAAACCCAGGAGAACGGGGTTTGTGTCCCAAGTGGAAAAAAAGGAAACAATGCGATTAAATCATCACTGAACTTCCGTGCCTCATGTTTTGTACATCACGTTTTTACGTGACTGTAATTTCTGGTATTCACGTCCTCGTAACTACTTCACTTCCGGCATTTATGTACATTTATTTATATTTTAAACTGTCGAAAACTGCAGCCTTTTTTTTACTGTACATGCATGTGTAATGACGTGCTTTATTTTTAGAATGCTCAGCTCTGCACCGCGATCAGCTCATATGGGTCTTTTAACAAATGCACATATGGGTTGTTATGTTTGGCATCGGCAAACAAACTATTCCGTCGTTTAGAGAGGAGATCTTATGGGTCTGTGCTGTCTGTCCTATTTCGAGAAACTCCTGATCTGATTTTCATGAGACTCTATAGAAGAGTGCATCATGGGCCAAGGTAGAACTCCCAATATTTTGCAGCATATTTGAATCACGGGGTGAATACACACATTTTTCAGTTTCATGGCATTTGTGCTGCAATCATACGGTGTTGAAATAATTGGTTGAATCAAATGATGCATCTGGTATATGTATTAGTAAGTACAGTTAAATGATTTGGGACTGCTAGGAATTGTTTCCTGATGTCTAATTGAACAATTATTGAATGTAACATTGTGCAGATGTGTTGTTTTTTGTTTGGTTTACAGTGGAAGACATGTTTTCTCTGTTTCCTGATGATGGGCGTGTAAGTGCAAGTGATCTTTTCTTCAGTGTTTACTGTTGATTGCAGCCTGCTCTTGTCACAGTGATGGTAGCTGCTGGCCTTCCAGCTCATAGTTTGCTGACATTTTAGTGACTTTGTATGTTTTGACAGTGTTTTTCTTCCCTTTTCAGAATCAGCTTCTCTTTTTCCAGTGACAATAATTTATCGAGAGGGTGCCTCTTCACCACCTCAAAAGAAATAAAAGAGTGCTAATAGAAATTACAGTTAAGCGCCCCGCCATCCTTAAACCCCCAGCATTAAGCAGCAGAAATTATTCTGAACACAGTTGTTGACAAATGGTAATTAAAAGATTTGTTAATGTCGAGTGATTAAAAACACTGCAGGCATTTCACAGGGAAATTCAGCATGCAAATTGCTTTCTCTGCAACTGCTGGTGCTGCTCCGTTTGTTGAATGAAGAGCCTCTTTTTCCACTGTTATCATAATATTAAAGAGCTGTCACTTCTCCTGTAATGGAATGCACAATGTGAAGAATTTGCATTTTTCAACAGCTATCTTGTTTGTGCCAGGATGAGCAATTATTGGCTAGATCCTAGTTTTTTTTCCTCAGAATGGTAAGATAATTCTCGCTCCTCCAAGGAAGATGTGGTCAGTCCCAGCCAGAGTGGTTTCTTCACACATCTTCACATGTTATTTCTCTGTCTGTTTGTCAGATTTGCGTGGGATAAAAGCATGCACTGTGATTCTTGTGACAAGCTTGAATCATTGATTCTCTTCATTCCTCCATCACGGCTGCAGCACGCTGCTCACCAAAAGGCAGGTATGAAGGATAACCATGAACATGGAGTTGCACGTCAGAGTCTAACAGTATAAAATGAATCATCCTTGGGTAAAGCATCTGTGTGATGGAGCATTACACACCTAAATCCTCATTGGTATTGTCTTCTATGAGCATTTCAGGATTAATTCACTCCTCAATATAGGTTAATACCTGAGTGTGCTGCGTTATCAAATGCTGATGTTCCAGGAAAATACTCCCCTTAATAACTACATTAATGCATTAGCTCTCTGTTGACTTTGATGGATTAACATAAAAATCTGTAATGTTCTCCAGTGTAATGTGCTTAATACTGAAAAAATAAGAATTGGACTGACACACACACACACACACACACACACACACACATAAACAGATGCACTCTGTGCTGAAAATCACTCTCTGTCACTCATTCACTCTTCCTTACACAATAGACACCAAGTAATTGACTCAGTGGTGAGCAGTAAATTGTGATTTCAGACACTTATGAATGTCATGTCAAATGCATGTCACAGCTGACAGGTGTGGAGCGGCACATTGGCTATTTGCTCATCTATAAAATGCTGTGGATTGCATTATGGGTTGGTTAGCAGAAAGGGCCCTGGGCACAATTCTGTTTAGATTCATTGTGAAGAAAAGCTTACACAGTAAATAAAGTGCACTATAGCATAGATAGTGAGTGATTTTGGATAATAATACATAATTGCAATGCTGTCTCCTAAAAATTTCCGTAGAACAAGACTACATTATTATTTATGTTTCAAGGAAAAAGTATTTTCTTCCGGATTACAGTTGAAGTTTTAAATAAAGGTTAACATTATGAATTGAGACATAGCTACTATCTGTGGTTTAGGAAAATATCATGGTTTGGGTTGAACTAAGTATGTTTATTACGTGAGTTACGTATGTTACATGATTAAGTTAAGTATGTATGTAAGTAAGTATGATTTACATGATTAAGATACATCAAAAACAACCAGGGAAAAATATCTTCCTTCTAAAGGTAACTGATAATGTAGTTCTGCTGTATAAAAACATCATTTTCAGGCGACGATTGAGCATAGTATCATAACCTAAAGTTAATAGAGTGATCTGTGCACATATGACAAGATAATGGAATAAGATGAATGGTGGTCAGAGGAAATAACTGTCCCCGAATTAGTAGAATTAAAGTAGCATGTTCAGCTTCCAGTGTGGTGCTGCTGATGAGTTAATGATTGTATAAGCAGTTACCGTGTGCATTAGCATTTCTCAGCAGCAGTAGCAATCAGATGCAAACCAGGCTATTCATATAGTGGCACAATATTGTTAAGGCTTTTGTCAGTGACGTGCTTCGGGTAATTTTGAAAACGACAACAGCAATAGAAAAGAAAAGACTCTAATTGATCAATACTTTTCATATTATTGTAACTTTTCATAGCTAATAGCAGATACGAGCAGTGTGTGAAAATCCTGCACGGTGGATCCTGAGGGCAAAACAGTGTGTGGTGAAAGCTTCATCTAATTTAATAATAATTGTCATTTTCTTTTATCAGTAGGACATATTCTAGTCAAAAAATAGAGTTATGACAAATTAAAAGGCATTTCAGGTGAACTGCTGGCACAAAGTCTCTTGCTTTTAAAAGCCCCACTGTCCAATAACAAACTATTTCATACTGGGAGTGAAAACACAACTCCCAGTGGGAACACATTGAACGGAAACAAAGACAGAACACCTTTGTTCAGTGGTATTTGTAGACATAATGGCACCATACAGGTGGACACAGGTTCAAACTAACATACATGTAGGTTTTAAGGTTAACTAATAGATGAGGAATATACATAAAAGCTGTGAGGCCTGGGGTAGCAGGTTAATTTAGGTTTCAATAAAGCAGTGGCCATACAGCAAATGGTAACTGGACACATTATAAAATGTAATATACACACACCTTCCTATAATGTAAATGTGCTTTTGGCGCTCACGGTGTGCGAGAAATGATCAGCTCACCTCGATTCTTTAACACACATTGAGATGTCCTATAAAAAATGTGGTTAAGTGACTCATCTATTAACTGAGGTCTCCACTTTATGGGTGAAGCAGTATAGGAGTCCGTTCCTATAATACGAGCTGATAGGATAACAATGTAATGCCAATAATTTATTGTAATGTCATGCGATATAAATGGGATGAGATTAACTTAATTGAGTGGGGTAGTTGGCCTCGCAGATGGTAAAACTGCCCAGTAACTGAGAGATCATAAGATCAAATCCTTCTGATAGCTAATGTATCCATTTCCTGCCATGTTTCTTGTCAATGTGTCCTTGAGCAGGACAAGTCTCCTCTTACTCAGTAAAATTATCTAGATCAGAGTGCTTGCTTAAGGCCCATTAAGCAATGCGTAGTGATTGGCTTGTCTTGTTCTGTTTTATGTGCATATAAAAGCAGGAATTAGACTTTTAAAATTTAACCCTCTGAGGCCCATCGTGGGGAAACTGCAACATCTATGCAAAACCATGTAGTAGTACATATTCTTGGCTGAACGTAGACACATAATACATACCCCAACTCCCCAGAATCCAAACTGTATCACTGAAAAATGTTTGAGTGGAAATAGTAAGACTGTAACACAAACCATATTCCATGTTTAAATAACATTGTTGTCTTCCACTGACTTTCAATGCTCTCATTTCAATTATTCAAAGAAGTGATACTTTAATAATTACAAATAAGTGAATAGACATGATTTGGAAGGATTTTTCTAAGTGTTGCAAAAACCTCTGACATTAAAATTGATTTTCATGCAATGTTCAATATGTAAATATGAAGAAATCATAGCTATCAAAATTCCAATTTTGCCAAAAATAAGTAATTTCCTCATTTTTATTATGCAGAATCTCCTTAGAAAATGGACTACCATTACAATTTCAACAAGTTAAATTCCTCTTTTGAATGTGCTATATCAAATTAAGTTATATCAATACATTTAAAATACATATTTTAAATTTATATGCCTAATCTAACAGCCATTTTCACAAAATCCGCCCAAACCAGATCAGAGGATTCTCAAAAAAGTTTAAAAAGGAGCAAAGCATACTCTATCACTAAAATCAATGCTTGGATTTCAGAGGGATAAGTTGCTTGAGCATGTGTTTGCAGAAGTTACACAGATGCTTAAAATTACATGTCAACATGGTGTTTGGGATTCAACAATGCAGGCTGATGGCAGCAGTTCAGGGTTTGAATTTGCAGAGATGAAGATGCAAAAGCTTAGAGGCATGGAGGGGGAGAGTCCAGAGTTCAGGTTTCATGTACAAGAAGGTTGACAGGTGGGTACAGGTGGCTCGAAGGCAAAGACCAAAGGCACAGAGCACCATAGAAACCTCAACAATCTGACTGACGAGGGGCGAGGGGCTGGTGTAAGAGCTGCAGGGCTGGTGAGGGAAGTGGGGACAGATATGTGGACGGGTGGGACAGTCAGGTGACTTGAAATGGAAAGAAAATCCAAGAGCACTGGGTGAATGGATAGAA
This sequence comes from Serranus cabrilla, assembly GCA_903364295.1. Lineage (NCBI taxonomy): Eukaryota > Metazoa > Chordata > Actinopteri > Perciformes > Serranidae > Serranus > Serranus cabrilla. Next base: position 858,006 of record CAFUXE010000008.1, on the reverse strand, counting down.
AATGGCGATTTAGGAGGCTGGGGATGTGAGAGTGTGGATGAAGGGAGGGACTGAGGCAGACTCTGCGGCTGAACTGTTTTCTCAGATTTTGTTCCATAACAATGGAGCACAGACAGCCAGTTCTGAAAGTGAGAAATCTCAGTACCTGGTCTCACAATAGCTGAGTCACTGAGACTGAATGATACCCTCCTCTGCAGATGCACATAGCAGATTGCTGGGCCTCCTGAAAAGGCCTTTTGAAGTGCAGCCATTTAGCCTCGGTCGCAAAATCTTGCTCCATTATTGCATCTTTTTTTTATTTCTTTAAGTGGAAATGTGGCGACATGAGCAGCGATGTCCTGCGTCCAACGGATCTTCCGCCTGATTTGTTAACAAAAAAAGAAAAAGGTCTGTCTGTTGAACCAAGATGTTCAGAATGGAACCATCAGTCCCATATGGTGCCGAATGTTCAAAGGACACTGATCGCAGGAAATAGAAAGAGCCAGCTTGCCTGCAGAGCTGTTCTGTCCCATATGCAGACTGTGGTGTTTGCAGGCTTTCCGACGGACAGATGCCATCTTGATGTGTTTAAGTGGGTTGTCATCCACTGAAGTGATGCTCATCTTGCCTCATTTTTTCGTGAGTAAAGCAGAATTAGGCTGACAGAGTTAAGGAACCAAGTTTAGAGAGAGGGAATTTGTTTTTTTCTTCAACATTTCCCTCATTTAAAGCTATGAGTGACCTTAATTACAGTAAACAATCCCTCTAAGTTGCAAAAGTTATATAAACTGTTTTTTTCCTCAAAACAAAAAGCTGCTACAAAACTGACACTGACTAAATTATGCAAAATATAAACCATTATTTGAACATCTTTGTATCCGGAAATAATCAGCAAGTATAAATACATGACAAATATTACTTTGTTCAATCATCTTATCAAACCAAACAGCCTATATACACACTGTAGAGTCTGCATGGTGTGCAGGCCTCTTGTTATAAGCACAGACTCTTTATTAATTAAAGCATCGGTGTTATCTTTAAGAAACTGTCTGTCACTTCCTCTTCTTGACAGTAATAACATCATTAAAGCCTGAGAGGGTTTATTTTCCACATTCCTAAATATCATGCAAGTTGCATTAGCGAGAACAACAGATTGACCTTCCAAAACAAGAAAAATATATCATCATGATTAATGGAAAAAGAATCTGAAATAAAGTATCAAAAGGAGTCTTTGTTGGACAATAATCTGATATTAATACTTTATGCAAAAAGAAAATATCTGATGAAATTGTTGACCTTTACTTGTTGACTGACTGTTATATCTGCAGTGGGGGATCACATCCTCCTGGTTGAGCACGGTTTTAGGGGGGATAGCACACATATCTGTGCATGATATGTCACAGATGCTAAACTTTTATAAAAGGTAACGGGGAGAGAAAAGCAGTGTGGAGGCAACAGCAGCTTCATGTCGTTGTTTGATGCCCGACTGATGCTGAAGCCTTTTCCTTTTCGATGTGAAGAGCCTTTAAGTGTCCCTCCTGCCTGGCATAGATAGTAAGTAGGAGTCAATGACCTCCACCTGCTCCCAGCCACCCACTTAAAGGCAAAACAGGGGTGGGGGCATGTTGGCATTCCTCATCGAACAGCCTGAACTCAACCTATAAATATTAATACTTACAAATAAATGGAGTCCTTTTTTCATTGAAAGAAGTCACCCAGCATGGTGAGTGTTAAAGCACACCTCCGCTCTTCCCTTCACTGGTTCATGGTACTGGTAATGACTGGTGCAGTCATGGGTATGTGCCATCCCAACCAGCTATTTCTTAGCACCCTGGTGTCATGGACTGAACCAAGGAAAATGTGTAGAAATTTCCCAGCGGTGTCACAGATTGGCCGGGGCTGGACGGAGCGGAGGAGTTTTCTTTTTAGGTAATCTTGTGTATGTGGATCACGCGGAGCCTTGATGTGGACTTGGCACCTATCAATGGCTCCCACACAGTGGCTGAAGGCTGGGCTTTTGGCAAGGTGTTGGAAGTCGTAGCCAACATCTGCACCCTGTGCCAGTGTGGGGCAGTGGACCACTTTGTCCAGGAGAGACAGGATTGCACCACACCTCCATTGTATAACATAAAACACAGTTGTCTTTGGCACATAGAATTGCTGAATTGAGTCCTTTATTCCACCAAGCCATGGGGTTTCTCCCTCCTGAGAAGGAGCTTATGGGCGTCAGTAGACGGCCTACACAGGCTTTAGTTGCATTGTTGGACATGTGAGACACTGCTGTTAAGGGTAGCATATAATGTATTTTGCAGAATAGTCTAAATATGTAACTAATGTGCTGTTTTTCCTGTCTAGAATTGGTTTTGATTGTATGTTCAGTTTAAGCATGCTCTGTGATCTATATTTAAAACCTGTTTAGAAACCATACAAGGGGGGAAAGGAACATGAACACCAGAGTTTAAATTAAGGTTTGTAGGTGATGTAGGTATGGTTATAGTAGTTTAGTTTGCCAAACCAAAACTATAAATGATAGAGCTGCTTGACAATTAGTTGCCCTCAAATTGGAGAAATTAATCATGTTTTGACCTTCAATGTCTGAAATGTATTTTTACTTTTTCTTTTAATTATTTGCATGAATATGCTGCTGCATTTTTGTGTAAAATCTTGAAAACAACAAAAACCCTTAATGTTATTGTGGGCATACTGTCTGTTTGAATTGGATTTTATGTCAGTCCTAATTTCAATGAGGCATTGAGGGGGGAAATGAAACAGACCAAAAAATGCCATATGACAGGACAGCTGTCAGGAAAGATGCTCCCTTCTCTTGTTCTTTGGTTCCTTTTTAAGTGTAGCAGGAGGTCTCTTGGAGTTTGGCAGCGGAGAGCTGAAGCAAAGAAGTTAGTATTTGGCCTAGAAAGTCAATTAAATTCATTCACGTATGAATAATAATGACAACAAACTGATGGTGAAACTAAATAGCCAAACTGCCTCACCATGTTGCCATTGCCACTTTTTGGATCGCTTGTCAAGACTCCAAGTTCAGAATGATGAAGGAGTAGTTTGTTGATCTGCCAATTGAAAAACAGGCTGTTTCTTTCCGCTCTGCCCAATATTGCAGAATTAATTGCAAAAAGTCATATACACATTAAAGCTTGTAATTAATGTCTAAGCGGGAACATGTTTTTTCACTATTACAACTGCTACAATGTGCTCTGCTCTTCAGCCCTGCCCCCCAAAACCACCACCTCTCACCAAAGAAGGCATACTTAGACAAGCTGTTAGCAGGAAAGAGAAGAGTAATATACATGCATAGAAATGAAAGGATTTTTTTTCCAAAGATTTTTTTTGCTCTTGCAAGAAAATCCATTGGAATAAACTGGTTTTGCCGTGAAATCTTGCCATTTTCTTCTGGTGTGAATAGTCTTTCTTTTTATATTCACTAATAGAGACATTCAAAGGTTCTTTTGCACTTGGGTAAGATTTCTCTGGATAAAACATGTTAAATCTCCATATAAAGTTAGTGGAAGCTTATTTCTTAGGGCTCATTTTAAAAATGTTTTCTGGAACAAAAAGTCCTAAAATTTCAGCCGCAGATAAAAGTGAAATGAAGGAGCCAAGAAATCAGAAAACAGCCCTGGTCCCTTTCAGCCTTTTAATTGTTGCTTGTGGTCATTTTCAAGCCAGCTGAAAACAATTAATGGTGATTGGATCGGTTCAGAGAAGTCTGAAGTGGCACTCTGGGGCCGTGCTCGCCAGGGCAATCTCCGATTAAGAGACAGAACAGTCTCATTACTTCCTGGGTTGTGGCAGCGAGGAAGGTGGGAGAGATGAACTAGCTGACAGTTGAAATGAATGTGAAAGAATTGCTGCGGATCCAGTTGAACATTAACACCCCATTCTGTATCTGTTTTCAAACTTTTTGCTTCGGTTTCCCAGTTGCGAAGATTCAATCACACTGATTTAAAACTGCACAGCTGCTCCCAGCTCACATTAGACAAGCACACATTATACTGCCCAACCAGAGCCAAATGATGAGGAGCAAATAAGTAAATTAGTTTTTTCTTCACACAATGAATGAAGGTCACTCCCTGGTGGAAGGAGAGAGGCAGGATGTTGGTCTATTCAGAGGCAATTAGTCCGCACCCACTGATAACACCCCTTGGAAATCAGAAATGAACTGAGAGGTTTTGGCAGCCTGACTGCCACGATCAGCACTGCTATCTAGGCTGTCATGTCTTCACAATACCACCAAACATTGTAGTTTGTTTTTCTTAATTTTTAAAAATGAATTCTTCTTTATTCTTAATTCTAATCCACTATGGAACCATCAATGCAGAAGGTTTTAAATTGTGTAATCACACTTAATTTGCTGCAAAGTTAGAGTTAAAATCCACAGGACAAGAGGACACACTCCCTATTCTCCATCAAAGCTGCCAAAATGTTGCCCTTTTCTATTTACCTTCCTCAAATACAGCGAACAAAGGAAAGAAAGAAATAGTGAAAAAGCGGAAACTCAGGGACGGCCCAGAATATGTTTGAAATTCAGGGAGAAAGATTCAAGAACATTGGCTTTGTCACAGTATAACAGGAGTGTCATGTTTGCCAGGACAACAACAAATAAGTTATGAAAGAAAATTGTTAAATATTCTGTGTGGTGATCAGATACAACAAAGCAACAGGTGAGATGAAATCAGTCTGTTGTTATGGAAACAAGGTGAACTATTCTACTTATTCCCTTTATTTTGCCCAAATTGTTTTTATTAAAACATGAGCTCAGACGCACACACACACACACAAACACACACACAAAAACATGTCCTTATTACGAACAGTGGACTATCATTCTGAACTGTCCAAGGGTGGACCTTTTGTTTTTGATCATTTTGGGGGGGAAAACATAAAAAATGAACTTTTCCCATAATATTACTGCAAATAGGCTTTTGATATACATACACAAATATATCAACAATAAACACAATAATGCCCCCAGCATTCAGGCATCCTAGCACCACTATTATAATACTGGTAATACTAGAATAATCTTCACTGTATACTTTTGCAGCACTCTGTATCTATATATGTTTTAATGGAATTACAAAGAAAGGACGTGCATCCTCGAGTAAGCCGATGCTTTCAGCTACTGTTTGCAAAGACCTATGTTGTCATCTTTAATGTTATCAATATTAAAGCATTTTTTCTCAAACATATATTAAGATTAATATTAGTTTTCTGTCTGGAATGGTGAATTTTGCACTTTAAAAGGGTTCCCTTTATCCTGTGGTTTATATCTTTCTTGTTAAATTATTATTTTCTGCTAATAACTCTAAATAAGTCTTACACGTGGAATAGTCTTACTGAAATTCTTTGGGGGAAAAAGAACATACAGATGGTCAAATGGTTAAACTTTTTAAGCTGCAACAACAACCGATAAATATTGTAAGATAAACCCATTTGTGTCAGACTCCTGCAGGCCTCCACTTGTCAGCTCATATCTAACATTCACCTCCCTCTTGATGCCATAGTTTGAACCATCTGTTCTAGTATTGATCATCCTGTCTGCCTCCGAATCATCAAATCCATATGATGAGAGGCTCAGTTTGCTAAAGGTCATCAGGGTGGATGGCTATCATTTCACAAACAATAGTTGAACAGAACTGGGGTGACATTTTTTCCTTGCTACAATTTTCGACCTTCACACCACTTTATTAAACTGGGCAGTGTTGCAAACAGATTAGATTACATAACTACGTCTTTGATAAAGAATCCAATAACTTGAACAAGTATTTGTGCACAAGTCTAGAGTACGTGCATTGTTTTTCCTCCTTGACTGTAATTGTTCCTTTAATTTTCCCTCTTTCCTGTACACGTTTTTCTTTTTGGAGGTGACAGTGACTCAGGCATTACTATAACAATTGTCTATCTAATGCCACAAGACTGCAGGCAGCAGACTTTGAAGACCGTAATCGTCCTTCAGTCTTGTTTGGCCTCACTGTTTCTTGGAGCGTTTGTTAATTACAGCATCTCCCTGATTCAATTTCAGGTACCTCTGTGTCCCCAGCAGGACGAGTGCAGACAGGAAAATGGTTTTGTGTTACCTTGTCAGCACCTTTACAGTTGGATAAACCTGAACCACGGAGAGGAGTTACAAAATGTCTTTCATCTCTCCTAAAAGTTCAATGTTGTGAGTTCAATGTAAATGTCTAACGTCAAATAAAAACTCCTTCTCCACCTTTATTGCTACTTGTACTGTTGGAGAATCAGGAAGTCTATTAGAAATCACAGTTTATTTTATGACAGAGGTAGAAATATGGTGGCCGGGATGAATGTCTTCCAATAATATCATAAGTATACAGTGAGTATAGTCTTGTTTACTATCACTATCTAAAACAGTAATGGTAAAAATTGCAATAGCAGAACATGTTTCTTTTGATATGTTGGAAAGGTTTTCAGGAAAACCTGCACTCATCGTAACTCTGTTAACTTTAGTGCAGCATGTTCTTTCTTTCCCTATCTCTAAGAGTCACACAAACCGTCATGCATATTTCCATAATAATCATCTCAATTAACTGAATTGTAAGTAGTTTCTGCTGGAGTCCAATTAGATTTGATGTTTGAGGGGGATATAAAGGGCACTGAGGACTTTGTATGATGTATTATTGAATGGAAATTAATGGCAGCTTGTTTTGTCAGCTGTTACTGGCTATCTCTACCACCATCTGTTGTCTTTTACAGAAAGAAGGACCTTTATTTCTCTCCCTTCTCTTTGTATTTCTCTCAGTCTGTCAAAAGAACAGATTGAGATTGAGAGTCTTTGTACAGGGCTCATGGATTCACTTCTTTAAAAAGGGCTTCATGTGCAAAGACCATACTGTATTGTGAAATGCCATCAGAAGTATCACATTTTAGTTAACCCACAGATTGTTTTCTTTCAAAGTAAACGTCTGACCTGCTGTTCTCTAATAACGATAAACAGTTTAACACATTTTCTATTTGTTTAATTGGAATAAACATAATTTTCTTTTGACTTGGAAGAAATGCATCAAGTCACAGACTCCAAAGGGTCCCTGTTATTGTACCATGTTACTCAAGATTAACTAACTAATTTTAACTTTTTGCCTTTTCCATGAATTATTAAGATTAGGATTGAGTCTCTTATTAGTCCCACAATGGGGAAATTTAACCCATCGTTTTTACACACCAGGCAGTTGGCACACAAATGAAAGGTTTAAATTTCAGCTATAAATAAATAAGTGAGTTAATAGTTAATGTCTCATCACAGATGAACGACCAACAAAAACACTGCGTTAATCGGGGCCTGTGATGCGCTCGTTACATGTGCTATGCATCCCTTATGTTTATGAAAATGTGTGTGCATTAGCATAAGCATATGTGTGCAATAGGTCTAGTCATTCATTCATTCTCCTTTACCAATCCCAGACACACATCTAGACATGCTAATTGGGGCAGCTGTGGCTCAGCTGGTAGAGTGGTCCCCCACTGCTCAAAAGGACGGTGGTTCGATCCCTGGCCATGGCGACCTACATGTCTACTGAACCCCAAATTACTCCAGATACAGCGTTTATCGGTGTGTGAATGAATTTCTGATAGTGACAGGTGGCACTGTGTAGGGTAGCCTCAGCCACCAGTGTAAAATGGGTGAATGAGCGCATGCAGTAGTGTGCGCAAAGACTGGAAAAGTGCTATAAAAGTGTAGTCCATTTACTGTTTAGATAACCACGACGCCATCATGTAGCTCCCTCAATATGTCTGGTGTTTTGCTAAGTTATGGTTCCTTCCAAATTAAGCAAACAGAGCGTTGTTGTCAATGTTTTCTCATTACAAAAGCTAGGTAAATGCCCAGCTAAACCCCTGAAAAGCAGTGAGAGAAAAATAAAAAACAAGATATAAAAGCAACAGATTTGGATTGGCTATTGGAAGCAGACAAATAAAATGAAAGGCTGAAGTTTATTTCTGCCAATTGCAATAACATAATAATTGTTTCAAGCAACCGATGCTGGAGCTTCCATGTCTAAATGTCATCAACTGAACATGATGCCGGCTGACTAAAACCTAACCCGCTACTGCAGCCTGATTAGGCTCCTGTGACCCAGCTGTCCAGAACAGTCTTCAAATGATGCCATTACTCTGTGAGCTAAGAAACAGCTAAAGGGAATTTCTTTTTAAATTCTCAAATGTCACTTTCCTCATTTACCTGCTTTGGCTTGAAACACAATTCACAGTGGCTACACTGTAAAAATCCACCACAGCAATTTATGAAAGCTACCCCAAACCACAGAGCATGGTGGAGGGAATTGATTTTTCTTTGGTCTTTAGCCTCGACAGTCATGGCATTGTTCCACAAAAAAGGGCCTGCTGGGAATTGGAGAGAAGCAAAGAGTAGAGAGAAAATACCATGGATTTGAATACTTGATAATCAAATTAAGTTTCCCAGAGTGCCATTGGAACACCTGCATAGTGCTGATAAGACAAAGAACAGAGTGGGAATAGGGGAAAGAATAATCACAAGAGAAAGGAAACCCATAAAGCCCAAACAAGGTAGGGGGATAAGCAATGAATAATGTAATGAACTTGTAACAGCTCAAAAATGATCTCTTTCTCTTTTAGTCTCCCTTTCTTTTCTATTTCTTTGTCTTTTTTGTCTCCTCCTGCTCTCAATACTTCTTCAAAAATTTCCTCCTGAACTCATTATATGTAACATCACAAGAGACCAGTCTTCAAAAGGATTTAACACCGAACAAAATTACTGCTACTTCCTCAGTAGCCAGCCCACTACCAGGTCACTGAGTAGGAGTGAAACCTGTGACGGGCAAATTGAACTTCACTTTTAAGTATTTCCTGACAAAGCTACTGTTCATAATTACAACTCATGAGAAACTTCACTGTCTGCAGTTCAACGCCAAGCTGCTTCTCTCATCCCCGCACCAATGGGGTGATGGTACCTTCATGATTAGAAAGCAATTTCCTTGATCCTATCAAGCTTCCTTAAAATGAAAATTGTGAGATGAAAGTGACAACTGGTTCTGCTCTTCCACGCCTCGAAAATCTTTATCAGAAAAACTGGAGAATAAGTGTTGGAGAAGGAAGCTTGAGACCATACAGCTTCTGATTTACATGCAGAAACTGGAGCTGAGTTACAAGTTACAAGGTTTTCTCATGAACAGGTTTGTGTGATATCTTACAGAAACCCTTTGGTTTGAATGGTTTAAATGATATAGTATAACTTTAAATTCTGAAACTGCTACACAGTCGCTGTTTCAAACATGTCGTTAAAAGGCCAGAGGGGTTCTGTGCCATAACAAAACGTCAGTATCAAATGAGTTGGAATGAGAACGGATTACACTTCCTCGCATAATATGTACTATGGCCACTAGAGATCACTGCCTGACGACAAATAAATAGTGCCACTTTGCTCACAATTTATACGATTTCAGTTCATTATTTTTTGCAGTAATACCTACTCTTCACTTGGCATTAATGCGTTTTTTTTCTTTATGCCTGCTGATCCAAGGGCAACAAGATGATCTAATCTCTTGACAGAATTCTTCATTAAAACACTATCACCACACAATTCTATTAATGTTGTACTATTCTGTGAAAAACTGATGTTTGTGTGAATGCCAACCAAGTGTACTGCAAATTTTGACAGAATTTCCATGACATTTGCAGGAAAATGTTTTAATTTACCAGCGTTTCCATTCACTACCAATATGCTACGAGTTGGATGCATAAAGACAGACAGTTGGTAGTGCTAAATATCCTGTTGGATGCCATCATACCAACAGCAAGAGTGCCACAAAAACTTAATAGGTGGGGGGAAAAAGAAAGGCAAACGCTGCAAGTTAATTCTTTAATTCTAATCTGCATGCATTTGCATGCAAATCTGACATTTTCACCCACCCGCGGCCCACACGGGGGCGCACGCACGCGCATGCACGTGCTCGCAACACACATATAACTTCATATGCATGCAAAACAACACGCACTTTAGTGATGAACTCTAGCTTTAACAAGCATAAGTAGCCAGACTTACTGTATCTGTGGTGACGCTCCCTCCTGCAGCGTTGGTCTCAATCTCTGTTGTTTCTGCTAATCCACAGTCACAGGTTTGTTGTTCCGTGTTGGTTGCCAGTTCCATAGATTCATTATCCATGTCAGATTCAACATCATCCTCCTCTTGCACATTTTTCTTGCTCACTGTCCTCCTGACTTACTCCGAGCCCCTGGCCTGTTTGCTCAGTGTCTTGAACATTAGTGCAAGCAGTGCTAGCGCTGGTGCTACCTGAAGCTGCACTTGGTGGCTTTAAAAACATATCGGTAAATTTCGCGTATTTTTCACCATCAGCCAACCGTAATCTTCTGGATTTGTCTCTCTTTTTCTCCGCTCCTCCCTTCTGTCGCTTAATTCCTCAATGCATATTGACAGTTTAACCTCAGCGGACTGTGGCATCTTCCAACTTTTAACTTCTATCAACCCTCTGACACGCAGGTGCGGTTTGATTCGTTTTGGAATTCCCAGAATTCATTGCTTCATATAACTTTCGTAAACCAATAATAAAATATAAAATACAGGCAGATTTGTTGAATTTCAATTTGAAACATTGCAGTTTTAAAACAAATATTAGTTTGAATAAGGCTACAAAAATATAGACCAATGTAAATATTGAGGGTAACCATGACTGTAGTATAGTGATTTAAAATGGGTATATATACCAATCAGATGCCTTAGGGACTGTTGAACATACTGTTATGCTTATGCAAGACAAAGCTGTACTCTCGATGGCTATGCATCACATTTAGCTCTTAAGATGTTATAACTTTTTGCTGTCGTTACCATGAATAGTACAGGTTGAGTTCATTTGAAACCTAAAATCACTGTAGTTTTACAACACCAACGAGCAGCAAATTAGAATTGTTGAAGTGTTCTTGGGTGGGATGCTGAACCCCCAAGATCACTTCATCAATTCTCAATCAACATACACTATATTAGAATACACTGTAACCCGAATGCATAAAGTTTCTCCCAAATGATGCTTTGCTGCGTATTGTCGTCACCACTTCTCCCTTGAACGCTCTCCTGTGGTATTAAGCCACAACACTGCAGGCACTACAGCTCCAGCCATCTGGTCAGCCTGTCTGCTCCTCTCCTCTGCTGTCACTCACTCCTGCCCCCTCAAGTGTCACTCAGCAGCCTGGTGGGCGCTGTGGTTGCGAAGCAGCAAGAGAACATTAGCATCATAAACTCTAATTACTGAGGTTAATAGTTGACAGTTGCAGTGCAAATACTTCAAGGGTTCTCAATTAAACCTTTATTCAGCGAGGCAGTCTCACTGAATGCAAAACTGCACCAGGAAACCGTACACACAGTCATTGCCATATGTAAAAGAGAAGCACTTAACAAGGATTTTCAGTTTTCAGACGTCATAAAACCAAACACAGTATGTTCGTGTTTTACCACCCCGGCACGTCAATCACCTCACATTGGTTGGTTCAGAATTTCTCAATATGAAGCAGTGAGTCATTACTGTTTTGCAGCAACTCATTCCCACTCCGAACTTTGTCAATGTCCTTCAGTGACAGAAATGGACAGACAAGTCAGCCTTTGGTGTCTGTGTGAGAGATACTGGGCTTTGCATTAAATCCATGTAAACAGTCAGAACACCAAGTGTAATATAAAGAATGCAAAGGTCTGTTTAGAGTAACTTCCGTACATTGACTCTTCACCTTCAATGCCATGTTCTCCATCATCTACGTGGTTGTAATTTTAACACACATCGTGTTCTTTTTTTTCAAATCTTAACCAAGTAGTTGTGCGAACATGGACATTTATTTTGAAAATCCACTATAATATGCAACAACCAGATACTGACACACCTCCCTGAAACATCCTAAAATCCATCCTGGAGTACTAAATACTAAATTAAATGGCCATATGAACATGTAACATATTATAAATAGCAATTAAACACAAACGCAAGCATTTCCATCAGAACCCCAGTTTATGCAGAAGTACCTTCTAGCAAAATCAAGAGGGTGGCATAAATATTTTACATATAGTAGGTAATGAACAGTGAGCTACCTTAAAAGCCATGATGAAAAGCCAGGTGAAAGTTTGTTGCCACACAGGCCTTTATTAAATATTATTGTTATTGTTATTATTGCACTTCACTGAAGAAAGGAAAAGCGATGTTTCAATTGTTACCATAATTCTTGTAGCTTTTTGTCTGTTGTTAAATATACATGAGGTCAAGTTTTACTCATACTTAGTTTACTATTATTAAACATAATTTCTGCTAAACTTACATACAGAAGTGTTTAATATATCCTGCCTGCCAGTTTGGAGCTCTGGTTAAACTGGTGTGAGATATTTCAGGGTATTTTTTTAACAGCCAATTAGAGGTAAATATTTAATGTGGCCACTGTGAAACTAGGAACATTTGTTAGTGGTATGGCTATGTTATGTTTCAGCTTCGGATAATAGACTTGGACAAGGGTGGGCCATCAACAGCTTGGCTATTTATTTGGCCAACATCTCTGCCAAACCTTTCAGGATTGTACTGTGTGTTGGAACAAATTCTTCCCACCCATTGGAATTTTGAGACATTCAAGACAAGGGCAAATATCAGTGGTCTAATTATAGTTCTTTAAAGCTGTTTTTTCCCATAAAGCTCTTAATAAAGATTGAAAAAATAAGGCTTAATGGTAGCTCACCGTCCAATTCTGTTGAATCTCTACTAGAGATAGTCAATTTAGACATTTTTGCTCTAAAAATGTCATCATTATTTGAAAAGCCAAACCAGCACCAGATTCCTGTCAGCCTGTCAGTGTTGCAGCAGCTCTCGGCGAGGGCTGATAGTTGTGGGGTTTCGGTGTAGCCAGTGGAAATCCAGATAATGGATAACAAATAAAGAATATATGGGCCAAGAATGTCCTTTTCACTACTGTTTCCAGTCCAAATAGTAACTTGAGAAACTAGTTCAAGTTGAGAGACAGCGACTATGACTGGGTTGTTTCTCAAGTGGCAGACCAGACTGGTCCCTCCTCCAAAACATCAATATAGGGCGTTTGTTCAGACAGCGAAATATGACCCCACCGCCGTGTTGCTGATGTAGTAGTAATGATTGACGGCGATGCAGAGTTTAAATGGTGGATGCCATATTCGGGTCGAATGACGGACTTTCATCCAGGAGAACAGGGTTCTTCTACGAAATTAAACGACCTTTTACGTAACTTCCGTGCCTCATATCACCTTCGTAACTCCTTCACTGCCAGCATTTACTTACATTAATTTACTTTTTAAACTGTCTTTTATAACGTCTAACTAGCACGTTTTTTGCCCTGGACCTAGGTCAGTGGTTTTGGAGAATAAATTCACATAAGCTGTAGCCTTTTTTTTTTCAACCGTGTGCCACTCAAACATGATTGCTACTCAGATTACAAATGGACCACGATGCCTCTGATAACATATGGTCCTGTTGCCAGCAGATATACTTTGGTCACTGACAGAGGTCAATTAACAAGATTTTTATTTGATGAAAAATCTAATAAAGCCAACACTTTTCCTTAAATGTGGCTTTCGGAAGAGGAAGAAGGGGCTCCAGGTCACATGGCTTGGCAACACAGTGTAGAGAGTGGCCTTAAATATTGTTGTTACCTCCTTAAGGCAGCTGTTCAGGGCTCCCTGCAGAGCTCCTAATGAGAATGAAATCCATCCACTAACAACACGAGTGTGACTGTTTACACACTGAACTTGTTAAGACTCCCCTATTTCACACCACGCTGCTCCTGTACTTATACACACCCAATATAGCAAAGTACGGCGCAGTTGCAAACGCAGGTCTGTGTGCGTGCAGTCACGTGTATCTGTGCACATGTCCAAACAATCTGAAGGGCTGGAACCCATTTCTACTGTAAATGCACGCACCCTCAGAATCCCTCAAAACACACACGCACGTAAACTCCGCACATAATCATCTTATTCATCTCTCCTCTTTATCTGCTGATTTCTCGCCTCTCGATTTTTCTCCCAGATTTCATCTCGCCACCATCTTCCTCTTTGTCTCCTCTATCTCTTCTGTCTCGATGCTTTCACATCCTCGCCCACCTTTCTCTATCTATGCTGTCTTTTCAGTTTCATGAGTAACACATAAGTAGAGCAAGAGAGAGTGAAATCTATACTTAAGGATCTGTGAACTCTGATGGTGGTGATTATGCGCCGAGTTGTGAAAGAAAGGAAAAGAGATGAAGGGGACAGTGTAAAAAGAGGGAGAGGTGTGCTCGTCCTCAGTGTGAAAGCATGTATTTGTGTCTGTGTGTGTGTGTGTCCATCTGCGTGCAGTTATCTGTGTGTCCTGTTTCTACTTCCCCCATCTGTCCCTCCTGCCTTGACGTCCAAACACTCTTCTAATGTGCTGTCCAATAAGCCAATGATTATCATATCGGTGCAATATTAGCTTCTATCACTGCCTGGCTGAGGATCAGTAATTGCTGTCCATGCAGGGGAAATGGGAAAGGAAATTACATCTGCCTATACAAAGAGATCGTTTCCTTGTTAGTCCTAAGGGACTGTGATGGCCCCCTCCCCCACAAAGTGTACGTGCATGCACTTGTGTGAAAGTGTGTGTGATTGTGTTTGTGTTTATAATGGACCTTCTCAGTATGCAGATGAATCTGGCGCTGATATCAGAGAGGTATTAGGGAGAAAATTTGGACAAGAGCAGCGCTGATGTATAGGTGTCTCCTGCTGTGTGTGAGTGAGATCTTTCATTTCTATTAAGAAAATAAAAGTCTGCTGTTGTTGTTTAATCTGATGCACTTTCTTTGCCAGGAGGGTGGCATATGTTGCACTTTTTTAGTGTTCACTAGTATTTTCTTTCCTCAAAGGAACATGAATTGTAGTAATCCAGATCATGGTTTTAAAAGGTGTTATGTGTACTTTTTTTTTGCATTGAAATGTCTTAAAAGGACGATACCTGTTATATATTTTGTTGAGTTTTGTACTTACACTTTACTAAATGTCAAACAATTTTCAAACCTTGGGAAACACGTAATAATCAAGGTAATGACATTCATGCGGTCACCTATCAATGGCGTCGCATTTCATTTACATATGCGTTTGTATTGCGGTTGTCTGCTTGTTTTATCCAGTAAGTAGTCACTTTTTAGAACTTGGTGACATCAATACATTATAACTGGATAAAGACTTTAGTCATCAGACGTCTAGATCTTATAATATCTGAGAAACAAGCTGAGCAAATGTTAGCAGCAGCTGTCTGCCGAGCAGCGATCTGTTTGAAATATATAGATCTCACCAAGTGCAGCACACAGAATTTTAAATGTGGAAATGCTTCATTCAATTTTCTTTGATTTTAACTTTTTTATCACTGCGTTCATCTGTTTTGGAGAGGAGATCTCCATAATAATGCTGCTTGGTAAAAAGTACTTGAATGGTGAATACAGAAGAAATCCAAAGCGGGAGGTGATTGCAGATGCTACGGGTAGAAATGTATTGAAACTTCATCTTTCATAATGCTTTTGATTGAGAGACCCCCAGGAGTGGAAAAATGCATGTTGTGCATTTGAACTCCAGGTGAACCTGAGGGGACTGTGATTTATTTATCTGTATTTCACTTTAATGCTGCTCCTGGTGGTTGGTAGCTTCCATATTCTCCGTTTTCTCGAATACTGGTTTGTTAGAGTCTCTGTTCAGATCTTTTGAATCCAAAGCCTTGCTATTAGAAACACCAAACCATTTGCTTCCTGTGTATTTAAATTGTTTTTATTTGTTATTGTCATTGAGTATAATTTAAAAAGAGCTCCAAAATTACTGAAATATATAAGTATCTTACCAGTGCTGCTACTGTTGATACAAAACTCATCATACTATACTGGTAAAATACTGTGAACACTATTGGGGAAAAACACACACGTACACATCCTCAGTTAGTTATAGCTTTGGAATAAGAATGTTCTCTCAATACAGAATGTATAGGTCATAAACACATGACCAGTATGTAAATGTACTGATTATGTATTCATGCACATACCGTCTACCTGCCCTAAACAAGATGTAGATCACATGGCAAACACTGCAGAGACACAGAGCTGCACTCCTGGGAGGAGATGTAGGAAGTGCGACTGCATATTGTACATCTGTGTCTGCGAGCTATAAGACCATCTGCAGCACACAGCAAGTCGTCTTATATAGTGTTGAGTATCTTATTTTTCTTTCACCGCGTAAAAAAACGGCCACAGAAGTGATACAGTTTCAGTTTTTCCACCAGTGCACTCTCATTCGACTCCAGAGTTGCTGCAACTTCAGAGAAGGAAAAAAAGAATTTGAGATATACTGTGCTTTCATGAAGCTGATGAATTATAATTCAGCTGAAGTCCAAACTAGTTGATTTGCATTTGAACTGCTCACACGATGAAAATAAGGCTCACTGCCATGTTAAATAACTTGTTTCCACTCAGAAGCATTTTCAACAGTAAGAGCCATCTTTGCATTTCAAAATGTTACATAATTTTGAATTATTTACACTGCACTTAACAGTCATACATGCAGAATGGACTGATCTATGTAGACGCGGACGTAGGTAGGCAGGGAGATGGATGGATCAGATGATTGGATCAAATTAAAGCACAGTTTGGGGTTTATTGCGACTATAAAACTCTGTGGGTGTTATATTGACACTGACCATACTTGAGTAGGATGAGACAGAGAGCTGACTGGACTGCTCCATTAGGAAACCATTCCAGCTCCTCCAACTCCTTCTGTATATCTAAGTGCATACAAGCCCAGGCCTTCAACTCCCACTGAGTAAAATGAAGCTGCATGTACATCAATTAATATTTAAACACTGCCGACCATCATCCCTCTCCCATATGTTCCTCTTATATATATAATCCTTTTGTATTT
>CAFUXE010000008.1:823649-840809 GCA_903364295.1 Serranus cabrilla | reverse complement strand
TTGAACACTGAATGGGATCCGAAATTGGGGAGAAATTAACGATCATCAAACAAGATTACAAACAACATGTAGCAGTAAAGGAGTAAAGCAGCAGCGCTGTCTGCAAGGAAAAATCACCAATAAAACTTCTTAACCAAAAACTACAAAATCAGGACATTATCAGGCACGAATGAATCCATAATAAGCAATGCTGCATTAGCATGTAGCTGAATGTAGCTGTTTATGGAATGTATAAACTGCATTAGTTTGCCTGGAGCAGATGAGTATAAATAGCAAGTCAGCACAAACTGACATCAGTTCATTATTCAGTGTATTATTTAAAACTGGCCATGTTTAATGTGAACATCGTTACATGATGTATATATGACAGGAATTATGGAAAAGTGTTCCCCTTTATCATAACTAAACTGAATTTAAAAGAATTGGGATTGAGACCACAGACTGTGTAAATATAGTTGACGTAGTCACAATAATGTCCCCCACTGGTTTGTGGACGACCGTTTTTAAGCCTTGAGTTTAGCATTTTGGCCTCTGCAACCTTGATTTGAACGCTACTACTAACTAGCTAGCACGGTTATAAAGAGGCAACTGTTATTCTAAATGAACAGTGAAGTCCTAAATGTGGTTTTTCAGTATAATCAAACACTGTACAAGACATTTCTGAGCGACCAAAATGTTGATCTTAAAACACACTGTGCAATTTCTGTGGTAGTAACAAGTCTATCAGAAGGTAACCACACCCTAAATTGTACCTTTTTATCGTCTCCTTTACTCTAAATAGGACCATCATTTACACAATAAACATCATGCTATATTGAAGAAGAGATTGAGACTATAAACATATTGAAAAAATGTTTACACAGGTAATAAATCAAATTTGCAACCAGTGCAGTCGCCCCCTGCTGGCCATTAGACAGAATCCAGGTTTAAGGAACTTCTGTTTTGGATTCATGCTTTATTTGACAGTGACAGAGACAAGGGAAGTGGGAGACAGAGGGGAAAACATGCAGCAAAGGGACCTCAGGCCAGATTCAAACCCCCGGTCTGCCACGGCAAGGACTTGGACGAGTTATACCAATGTGAGCCACCGGGACGTCCCTGGATTCACTTTTAATGTCTGGATGTTGCTGCTTTATTAAGACACTGTAATGGAGCATGATTTTAAATGTCAAAGTTCACCAGGCTCAGGATTTCATGTACAGAATGCAACAATCCCCTTCAGTGGAGATGGGTTTGTGCGGCGTGTTGTAGCTGTCTTACTGTAAACGCTGTCGTGCCCTTTCCTTCCTCTCCTGCCTCCATCCTTGATTCTCCAGGATATCCAGCAGCACGGTGCCAGTTGGTGTGACCTGAGGGAGCAGAGGGGGGACAGAGGAGGCGGGGAGAGGAGCAGAGAAGCAAGGGGAGAGGAGATTGAGCCACTAGTGCTCCTGCTGGCAGGTAAACATACAGTGTATCCACAACATCACCCTCCGTCTTCCTGTTGTGTGTCCCCCTCTCTGTCTCAGTCTCTCTCTTTTGTCTATTGCCTCAGTTCCCTCCCTCCTGCTGTTTGCACCACAGCCAATATTTGGGTCACTGCAGATATCACATTGTGTCACAACACCAAAACGCTCGCATCAAATCGTTCTCACTTTCTGGAGAAACACACATATATACAGCTTTGTCTGCGCACACACACACACACACACTGTACTGGGACCTACTTATACAGCTTTTTCCTCTCTCCTTTGCCGGCTTTGCTGGCGACAGATGGGCTGAGGTCTGTGTACCTCGTGTGGAATTGTGTGTGACTGCTGAAGGACGGTGGGAAGGAGGACGAGTGGAAACTGAACTGCACAGCACTGTGTGTGTGTGTGTGTGTGTGTGTGTTGAGGCAGAGGAGAGTGTGCAGGACAGAGCTGGTCATCGAGCAACTCTCCATGTAAATACTGCTCCCTCACAGTGTCGCCTAACTTGATTTTCTGATTTAGTAAAGTTGAAGAAACAAACCAACATTGAAACAACATTATGCAAACATACAGACCATATTAACCAACATACAGTCTTCTCAGTCCTGTCACAGACAGGTCTCCTCCTGGGCCTTTGTACAGGCAGCAAACTCGACTACGACTCATAATTACATCTTAGACCTTCCTCCGTTTTATATGGTTGCTGCTCACTTATTAGAACTGGATTGGTAGAAGAGGACTTTATGAGAGGCCTATAATTTGATAAAAAAAAATAGAAAATTGATTTAAAAACTAGTATGACAAAAGAAAACAAGTGTTTCACATCCCTTAATCAAATAAAGCATCAAAATGTTTACCATTCTGTCTCTACTTGCATCTTAATTAGACGATGCATCGTGGGAAATAAAAGTCATAAAATCTGAAATATACAAAATGTTTTTTATTAAATGTGTGAAAAAGTTGCACAGTATTTGTATACACAAAGGAGATGAGGAGTAGCAGTAGGTAATTTTTTTATCTATTATTCCTGCCTGTTTAAGGGCCAAATAAACTGGATTATTAAATCTCTCTCACTCACAGAAAACGAGACTTATTTGTCATTTGTCATTTATTTTATAGAATATAAATAAAGTTGGTGTGTGGGCAAAATGACATCAGCAACACACAGAAGAGGCCTCTTCTGATCAGTGCTGACACCAAGTTAGAAATCTAATCAGTTAAACAACCGTAACACCTGACGGTTAAATTCCCAGAACACACCGTGTTTCTGCTGTGATCAGACAAAGACTCAGCTGTCTTGGCAAGGTGCTGAAATTTCGGATTTTTCAAAACTCACTCTCCACCCCATACTCTTTTGAGAAGTGTGTTTCATGTGTGTGTCACTATCAGTGGGGGAGACTTTACCCTCCCATTTTACAGAGGAACAGGGCAAGGTTCAATTTGTTCAGCTCTGTCTGTTACTCCGAGGTCTCGGATTCGTTTTCCTCCGAGAGCCTGGATGGCTGCAGGCACATTTTTGGTGATTTACAAGCACTTTTAAAGTGCCTGTACAGTCGGGAAGAACACAATAAGCACAGCTGCTGACTTTAGTAACAATAGTGTTAGAATAAGGAGCTGGTTTGCATTATTAATCCAGACACCAAAATGTCTGGATTAATAATATTTTCTGGAGGTGCACAGAGCTACACTGTAAAATAAACAACCACAACAACAGAAAAAGTTAATTTCCAGAAATTTGCTGCGCTATTGTACGAGTTTATAGGTTGTTGTTTTTTTTTGTTTTTCTACATTTGGTGCAAATGCCATAAAAAAGTAAATTCATTTTATAACAATTATAACCATAAAATGGATAAAACATTTTGTTACAGTGCTATTCAATTGCTCAACGGTCTTGATTATTAAACTGAATTCTATGTAAAAATACAAAAAATACACATATTGCTGGAAATATTCAACAACGTTTCACAAAATGGGAGGGAGGAATGGGACAAAGTGGTGGTACCAAATAATCTAAAGTAAGAAAACAAAACAAGGTCTGACTAACTCCTGACTATTACAAAACAAAATCAAGAAACAAAGGCCTAACTGGCTTCTCTAAAAACTAAAAAAAAGTGTGGCACCAACCAATAAACCTAATGTGTCGAACAAAAATTCACCTACGTGTTGCAATGTAGGGAACCCAACTTACCTAACGTCCCAACCTCCTCACCACAAGTGTTGAACATACAAAGTCAAAGTTCCCCAACCAAAAACACAAGTCTCACAAACAGAGATCAACAAAGGAGTGATGGCAGCCGCTGGTGATCCTCACTGTGGGCCCTTATAAACTGCCACACACCACCTCTGATTGGCTCAGCAGGTGGATTCCAATCAGGTCGTTTACCTGGAAGAAACAGAAAGGAGTGGGAGGAGTCAGAACCACACACAAACACATAGTACATATATAGATATATGTATTGTATATTATTTGTATTGTTAAAGGAATCATCAGTAAAATAATTTAGTCGTTTACTGTTATTTGATGCTAAGTGTTTGGCAAATTTTGCTGGCAAACTTTTTACTGTTTTTGTTTATTTTCCTTTTTTTTTTTGTTTTTTTACAGTGTAGGTCAAATTGATCCCTGTCTCCAGGACGACTGTGCAGACGATACAGTGCTGAGTTACATCAGTATATGGACTCAAAATAAAGATATTTTACTTGTACCGATTGTAATAAGTGGATCAGTATGCTGACAAAACTACACCATGATTCCAATGAGTAAAAAGTGTGAATTCCTGCTTCCTGTCCTGCAAGAACAACTTTTAAGAAGCTTGTTTTCCCAGCAGAGTTTGGATCGATGGGAGCGATGTTATGCTGGAGATTTTCGACACCTGCCACAGATACTGAGTGTGTGTTTCTACCTCTGCTCTCTGTCCCATTTTGAAACACTCGCAGGCTCCAACAATCATGTGAACGCCTAAAATATAAATGTTAAAATAGTAAATATTTGAATGTATTGTATCCACCTTGCTAATGGAGATGTGTTGTATCCTCCATGACAGCTTGACTTTCCATGTCCTTTATGTACCTGAGGATGTTTTTTCTTAGCTTTACCCACCACACACACACACACACACACACACACACATAAACACTCCCTGACATCTCTTACTCTTGCCCTACAAATACCACTCACTGTCACTCCCTCAGAGAGCTCCATCGAACCACTATTGACCGCTGCTGGGGCTAATCGAAGGCCCCAGCGGCCTTCTTGTCCTGTTGGTTAATGGTGACCCACCTACCCCTCTCTCAGCCCTCCCTGTCCTATCTCTCCATCTCACCTCCCCCTTCCTCTCATGCTCTGGGTTGATTCGATGGCATTGATCCCCTCCACCTCTTGACCTTCTTTTAGAAGAAGATTTACTGATGCGGCTGTCCCACTTTGAACACTTGCCGACTCTTTTTAGATACAGTTTTGCTGCATTTTCACCAGTTATTGTCCACAGTATCCTGCTTTATAAAATTTAGGATGTTGAATTAAATAATTTACATATAAACGGCATCAAAGCATTTAGAGCAATACTAAAAAAAGAAAAATCGAATGTAAAGCGTTACACAACTGTTTGTAATATCAACAATCTTGAAAATTAAACACAAGATCCTATTTTTTTAAGTGGTCAACTGTTATTAAATTATTAATATTATGATTACATATCATTTCATTATATTAAGTTATTATGATAATATAGTTTTCTGTCTTTTCTGTAAATTTTATATCCCCACATTTTCTACTCCTGCAAAGTCCGTAAGTTTGGTGAAGATTTTTTTGTTTAAAAATGTATGTATTTCAAAAGGCAAAACTAAAGAAATAGGGTTTTAAAAAATCTATTTTGAACTAAAACATTTAGTTAGTTTTAAAAAAAAGCAATAAATTGCACTGGGAGTGTTTTCAGTACTACTTTAAAAGTGCATATATAATGTTATATTGGAAATTCAATACACTACATCCTAAAGTCTTGTAATAAATTCTTTTTTTTCCTGTTTTGCTGGAGAAAAAAACTTTTTCTACCAAAAAACATAATCATGTAAAATGAAAAGAAAAAGTCAGATTTGGACCAATATATCATATCTTAATATCCAGACATTGTAAGCTCTTTTTTCCCATATTATTCCTCTAAAGAACATTTAACCTTGGTGTCCTCATTTGTAGCTGTGTTTGTAGTAATTAAACACTAATACAAAGTTTCTACCGTATGTTGAATCTATACATCAGATTCCTTAAAGGACCTGGTCAAGTGTTACAGCAACAATATAAATGTTGTTAAACCAACACAGGAGACTGTAAAAGGCCGTCTGTTCCATTTGTTCATTAATTCATAGTACATGTCGTATTCTGAATCTATTTATGTCACTCCTTGGATGAAACTTACATGTTTTTTTTTTCCTTCCAAGCGTTGGAACAATTGCATGCGCTTGGAGCCAAGAAATCTGTTGGTGTTCTTCAGTTATGGATGGCTGAAGAACGACACTCCTCCTGCAACCGAAACAACTTTTTAATCAAGTTAACGTCTGCGCCAAATCATCTTTTTCTTTTGCTAAGCGGTTTTCTTCCCCCTCTGTTCTCCTCTTTCGTCAGTCTTCTGCTTCCACACAAGCGTGCGCACGCACAAGCTCTCTCATCCTCTTTTTTTGGTATATTACCCAGTCCCCCGCTAGAATGGCTCAATTGTTTTAGCTGAAGACAGGGCCCATAAAGTGCCATTAAAGATGTATCACCACAGCAGCTAATGTTTTCTTATCCATTGTCGAAGCACCTCCAGGACTAGGAGACTAACAGATTCTTTTCCAGGCCATTTGCAGTCCTCCCTCTAACCTCCTTCTACCCACCCCGACTCCCTATACGACACCACCTCTTTCTCCTCCTCCCTCTCCTGCCTCAGAGCCCCCTTGGTCCTGCCTTTTCTCCTGGATGTGTTACAGCTCATCAGCACTCTGCATCTCTGATGATATATTGAGATTCCACAAACCCAGGATGAATCCATCCAGGCATATTCTTTTATCATTTAGGAAATTTTTTCTCCTCGCGACATGTGGTACGAGTCCTGAACTGTAATCTATTCAGGATGAAGATGTACTGCAGAGGAGGAGAGTCAGAGAGAGATGGAAGAGAGTGGATGGTGGCAGTTTCAGCTCCGTCCTTCAGTCCCTGGGTTGGAGAAAATGGGCGATACTCCCACTTGCACTATACTTTGTCTCCAGGACACACGACTGATGCACCGAATCATTTCTCATCCTATCTTGTTTGCTTCAATGAGATCTGCAGTTTGGGTGCTGCACACTTCATCATCAATTATATTTAACAGTTCAGAATGAAATCAGGGATTGCAGACAGCGTGCAGCAGGCAAAGTTAACTGCTCTTACAGTTGTAAGTACGGTTAATGGCATTTTAAGAAAGTACAGTAGAGATGAAGGAAAGTGCACTTTTAGAAACTGTTTGAGTTTGATTTGATTCCACTGTCCTGCCAGTGAATCAGTCAATCATATGAAAGTCAAATGGACTGGTGAAGGACAAAAGACTTACACCCTGTAGAAACCTTTTTGCTTAGCAGATCTTTCATAAATATGCACTAAAGCAATGGCAAGGTTAATATTATTTTAACCAGGCATTTCCGATTATGTATTTGGGCCATGAGGACAGTTTTTTATGTGTAACATGCAATGAAAAAAAACAAAAGAGAGCTAGCCATCTAGTCCCTAGCTTGCTAATTCCACTCTGCATCTGTGACCTGCATGGAGAGCTGAACAGCAGGCTGGTGGCCAGCAGCAATACTGGGCCTTACTGTCCCTCTTAACCTCACCTGGAGGTGTACGGACAGCATCTCCACTGTCTGTCCCCGTGCTGTCTATAGTCTTTACAGCCTACTGATGTGTGACAACAATGGCCATTTTGTCACGTACCAGCCAAACGACCACAGCAAAAAATGTTAACTACTCTCACTCTATTTCTATGTTTGGGGCCTTGAAGTCAGCAGAGAGCAGGTCCTGCGTCTGGCTCTGAAAACTGCAGCTGCCTTGAACTTTTCGTGGTGATCTCTGCAGATGCCAGCATGACGCCACAGCAAGTCAGACGAAATCAAACCAGCAAGGAACATGCTCTGATCACTGGCGATCAGATTCTGCACAGGCCTGACTCATCTCAAACCAGCCTGATATATCATGATTTTTGCCACAGGGGTTGAGGTTCAGCAGAAGCTGCATACAGTCTCACTTCGAAAAAGCCTTTAGCCACAAGCAACAGCAGTCCTGAGCTACAGCAGTTATACCCAAATACAATAAGGAGAGAAAATACAGCTGAATGTGAAGCTGTCTGGTGGGATCACAAGCTTCATCCATATGTTACTTATTCATACCTGCTCCCTTTGCTACATGATGAAGTTTAAAAGAGATGGTGGCCATTAGTGCGCGTTTAAATGTAATCCGCCCGTGAGAATTTGGTATTTGTCTCCACAGGATTCCCGTCAAGCCCGCTGTAATGGCTTCATTCTCCACCAAATTGGAGCTAAATTATGAAGGCTTGGCGAACAAAACCCTGACAAGATGCGGAGATCTAGCCTAATCAACACCCCGATCGAGCCGCCTGGAGTGATATCTGATGTGTGACAACTCTGTAAGCCCTCTGAGAATTTTGTCTTCCCAGGATGGAAGTGTGGTTTGCACAAGGAGGAGCGACTGAGGTCTCTGAGGATGCTTTCTCAGAGTCGCCAAAGTCCTAGCCCTGTCTATGTGATGCTGTTATTCCCTACAGTGTATACACTGCAGCTTTCACTTCTCACTACCTCTTCTGTTGTCTTGTTCTACTTTTCTTTAGTCTTGTCGCTTCTTCTTCTGCCGTCTGACACTACCATAACCGCAGTACCTTCCTTTACACTGTTTATTTTATTTCTGAAACATATCTGAGTGATTGAAACCAAGTTCAAGGATGCACGACTTATAAGCTGCTGATAGCAAATGCATCAACTCCACATAACTCCCCGTCACCTTATTCCCCTCCATCAGTCCCTTTCATCATCTCATACATGTATGTGGAGAAATAGTGCATTAAAATAAGTGCCTGCATCAGAATTCACATCACTTTCCAATCCCTGGAAGGCCCCCACATAGAATATCACATTTCAGATAAGACACTGGGAGGCTCACATGTATAGCAGCCCTTACAGACATCTGAGCCATGTTCCCTAATCTTGACAGATATGAGACAAGGCGCGGTCCGGTGCGGTGCGGTTAATGGGTCAGTGGCCGTCTGTACAAACAAGCCAATAGATAAACAAGCCGCGAGGACAGGATGAAGTAGGGGAAAGATGAAAGCCGGAGGGGGGGGAGTCAAGAGAGAGGGGTCGAGGGGCGGCGAGGCCGTGAGACGGGGAGATGATGAACCACTACAAAGGCAAAGAGAAATCAAAATGGAAATGAGGCGCCACCAAAGAGCACTCCGGTCTCCCACTAGATGAGTTTGAAAGCCAGGCAAGACTGAAGGCAGGAAAGAAAGAAAGAAAGAGGCAGAGCTCCGTGATGAGGTTTGCAACTGCATTTACTGAAGATCAATATGACTATTTATGGCAATTGCATAAATAAATGAATACATATATAAGTAAATAAATAAAGATTCAAAATAAACTAAATAAAGAGAAGATTCAGCTGATGATGATCTGCATTATTTAAAAAAAAACTGCTGCTGGTAATTACACACGAGAGATTCTTCAGTCAGATTTACATTTAAATTTATGGCAAATTTTGAGAAAAAAAAAACAATGCTCTTTTTCCATGATGTCGTAATGTTATGTGATTATTAGGAGTTGTAATTGAGAAGGCACAAATTCTCCCAACAAGATTGTCAACCTAAACGTCAGAATGGACCATTTGTCAATACCACCCAAAACAATACATAGTGTTGTATTTGTCGTACAGTTTCTGTGAATTTAGGCTGCAAAACCACTGACCTAGGTTTAGGACCCAAAACTTCCAGGTAAGACAGTCGGGAATCGGGAACTCAGGCAGGGTAGCAACAGGTAGACAGGCAGGAAACAGCGCTGGAACGTGACTCAACATGGGAAGACAACAAACTGGCACAGAACAAAGGAAACACAGGGTATATATACACACAGGAAGGCAGGAAAAAGACAAGACGCAGGTGAAACACATTAGGGCGGGGAAAGGTAATCACACAGGCGGGAAATGAGGGAAACAGGAAGTTAAGACACCAGACATGAAACAGGAGGAGGGGTTCAAAATAAAACAGGAATTGACAAGACAAAATAAAAGCACTACTGCCTGGGAGCAAGAGTGACAGTGTGTAGGAATAATATTAATAGAAAAATGCTGCTATAACTTTATTTTTTCTTTATAAAGTGCTCTTTGGCTGGTGTTTAGTAGAAAGTACTGTTTTCTTTGTATTTGATTTTACCACCACTGATCATACCTCACACCAAAATGATATTACTTGGGTAATTGGTGCATTATTATTCACACTAATGAAGATACTGTTGTTCTGTGTTGTAACACAACTATATGCGCACCAGTGCAATTTTCCCTCATATTGCAAAAAAAAAAAAGTTGTCGGAATAAAGATTTGAAAAGTTTGAGACTGTGGAAAAGTCACAGAAGTACGTAGAAAGCAAGTGCAAGTGAGATAGCACATGATGAAATGTGATTTGGGAGAAGAGAAGAACAGGCAACGTGATAAAGAAAAAGCAGGAGGAGGAGATGCAAAACAATAAGAGACTTTTAGGTTAAACTAGGAAAAAAAACTTGTAAATTAGGGCAATGGAAGGTGAGGTGAGATAATAAATCAGAAATATGTAGAGGAATAGCATGGAGGGGGTGAGCTGCAAAACAACTCAGGATGAAAAAACAAAACAAAGCAGGAAATAACAAAGGAGAGGGTGGAGGAGAGACTGAGTGGAAGAGAAAGAGAGAGGAAATGAGACACTGATGGAGACAGACAGGAGGGAGGGCTGTTGGGAGACGCAGAGGCAGGATGCCAATATGATGTCTTCATCTTTCTGTTAACGTCATGTCAAGCGTATGGCAGCAGATGACCAGGACAGGCAGGGGGCAGGTGAGAAACCTCACACAGGGAGTATCCATCTCCTCCTCTCCCCATCACTTGCCATTTTCACCTTTATCATCTTTTTCTTGCTTATAGTTGACTTTGGTTTTCCTCACCGCTCTCCTGCTTTGAATGCATTTTCATGACAGCCGTTCATTTGCAGTGGTAGGATAACTGGAGGTTAAAAATCACACCTCCGTGCTGTATTTTGACACAAACCGACTCATTTGTCTTGATCTTGTTTAGTTTTTGAGCATGTTTGCCCTTTTGGATAGTTGACTGGGCAGAAATGTCCCGTTTGACTTTAGCCCAGGACAGAGCGATTCTGAAAAAAGAAGAATCACCTGATGATGTCATAGTGCTAATTTATGCCGTGTTTTAAAGTGTAGTGTGCTAAACGCTACATTAAATGTGTTATTTTCTGTAAGAGTAGAAGAAAGCTGAGAGAGATTCAGAGGTTACATGAGGTCACACTGACGTTTAGTTCCATAAATCCTGCCATTGATACGATACAACTCATACAATCTGAAATAGTTTACTCTTTCCCATCCACTCAATGGACCTCTTTTCCTCAACCTGTACAGACTGTCTGTTCCACTTTATATATTTGACTTTTGTGGAGCATTTTTGCTCCATCAGTAACGTTAGTATTACAATCATTCATGAATGATCAGCTATGAAACCCAAATACTCCAGGGACCTGTAGCCAGCATCCTGCTATTCACTTTGATTTGAAAGCCCACTGTAGAATTTGTTGTACCTGTAATGCTCCTACAAACAGAATAAATTGGATCCAAATATATTTTTTACACATGCCCAGGGACCTGAGCGTGAATTTGCCTGCTTGCAGTTGCTGATATGGAGAGAAGGGGGAAAAAAAGCCTTAATGTCAGTGGTGACAGCGGATCCCCAGGGACGCAAAATGATAGAGATTGACTGCCCCTGAACTTAAATGGAGGTGTGTGTGTGCTCAAGACTGACAATGTGCGAAGCATCATAGTACGCCCATGAACCCTGTGGTTGTTTGTGCGTGTGTATGTAAGAGTATGAGCACACCATAAATTCTTTTCTTTCCACATGTCAAAGAAAACACCTTAGGGTGACACACAGGATGGATGGAGGGGGGGATTCAAAGCTCATTAACCAAAGACTATAATGAGGCGGTTTCATTTGTGCACACTTGTGCCTATTATCTCTCAACTCATTAGACACTGGGGCATGGAGACGGAGATGCCCACCCAAAAGTAAAGCAGAGAGTTATCAGGTATAGACTGGGCCAGCCAGGTTCATGTGAGGTTGCTCCGACAGCTGACTGAATGAAATCAAAGTACCAGGCACGCATAAAATGTGAGGATACAGAGCGCATAAGAAGTAGGCAGGGGTATTAAATGCAATGAATGTAGTGAGAATTTGTCTGGTGTAGTGACATATTGACAACTAGCTGTTAGTAAATTGTAGCGTACATTGTGGCAAGCAGTCACAAAGTCTCTCCACCAGAGTCACATGTTTGGTTCTGCAGGGAGGTGACGAATACTTTGTTCAGGTTCTGGAACCTTTTTACTGCATTAAAACAACTATGGTTTTGAAACAACTATGGTTATAATTTAAAGAATGTTGCCAGGAAATGTGAACAGCAGTCTATCATGTCAAAGTCCATGCTAGGTGAAAAACAAACACATGGAAAGTCTCTATTCAGTAAGAATATTATTCCATGTACCTAGACCTCCTCCCTCTAGGAAATGTTTGGGTAACAACGTGACACTACTTCCTCCTTTGCTCCCATGTGTTTTTTGTGGGCCAACCCAGAAATTAGCGCCACAATGGTCCCCACACAACAGAAAGCCATTAGATTTTGCATTAGCATGTCCAAAGAAAAACACTAACTTTGGGCTATAAATAGACTTCCGCAACATCACAACTAAGCTGAGGTGTAAACATCCTCTGTAGTCTCATTAAGCCACTTGTTAGCAAACGTCCTTTCTGCTAACACGTAAATGCTTCATGAATACATTTTCCAGATTTCCAGACATATTTTATATAAAAGAAACATTGAAAAATTCTAAAACTTGTATTAAAGAGACACATCAACTTCGAAACCTGGGATCTGAAAGCTAATTTCTTCAGGACTCAAAAGTGGAATACTGAGGTCTAATGCAAACAAATGTTGGTTTAATGCATTTTCTGAACCAACTGATGTGGCCATTTTAATTAGGAGGACAGTCACTTTATGTACCGAGGAAGCTGGGTATCATTTGCATCACACCCATCAGCCAGAAGTCCCTGCTCCCAGTGTGGCATCAATTGTTAGCCAGGAACTAAAACACTAAAGTTGCAAAAAGAAATAGTTGTTTATAATGCCAAAATTAGCATTATACTTCTCTTTATATTATTGATTTTTGAAAGACAGTTATGCAGCTGACCTCCTGACCAATAGAACGTCCCGAGGGAGAGCTGGACACAGTAACGATGCCGCTGCACCACCTTGAGACATTTATCTCCAAGGAGTGTGCAGTTTACTGACAGATCAGCCACACACCCTGAGCGACGATTAAGTATCTTGTCAGATAGTCAGCCCAGGGGACCTCAAGGGCAGCTGGCCAGACGTGGACAACTACATTGGATGTTGGATGCAAGAAAAAGGAAGAGGCCAACTTAACACTTTTTTCAGTCATATTAATCAAGCACACTTCTTCATGCTGACAAAGACCAGCTCATCCTGTGTTTAGATCACCTTAGATGATAAAGATGCTTTGATCAACATTATACCAATAGATATCATTATGATATATATGTGATCTACAGCTCTACGGAGCTCTTTTAGGTAATTATTTTGGCTTTGTGGTTCATAAACGTATTGTTTACTCATAAACTTCTATCCTGTGCTGAGTTTGCATTGTGTGAGTTTGGGGATTTAGTTTGGAGATCTTGTTGGAAGTAAAGATGTCTGCATAACTGCGTCCAGTTGTTAAAACCAAATCCCCATCTTTTTTTTTTCTAAATCTAACCAAGTAGTTTGGTGGCTAAACTTAGCCAACAGTGTTTGGGTTAATTAAACAATCAAAACACAAAAATGGCTGAAATGACCATCAAACAGATATATATCAGGATATATTGTAATGCTGTAACATGCACCATTGTATTTGTCATGCACACAACACCGTGAAGCCGCTGTGTAAGAAAAGCGTTTTAAGGTACTGTTAGCTCAGCAGGGAGCCAGAAAGATAAAAGCCCTGGTCAAAAGGAGCCTGTCAATTTCACAATGGCCTTAAAACTACATTCTCTCATCTTAGCAGTATCTGGGGGCAGTGTTGAGAATGATGGGCTTCTTTTATTCACATAAAGCCCTAAGCACCTACGGTGATATTAGTATGTAAAGTGCTGCAATAGACACCATTTACCTCAGAATATGGGCAAAAAATGTGAAGTTGCAGCTTTCAAGAAAGAAAAAAAAAACCCCAGTAATGTGCAAAAGTTTAGTGATTTAGTGTCACACGCCCTGTCTTTGCAAATGTGCGCTCTGAAGTGTGTGTCTGCATGTATGTGGGTGTTCACATCTGAGCTGACAGCAATTACAATACATCACACAATAGATAGTGATGTGATCACACACACCCCCATGGTGTCACACGACATACATATATGCAGTTCTCACTGAATGCACCAAAGAAACGGGAGATAGTTACTACGCCAGTGCTAATATTAGCGCGCCGGCTGAGCGATACAGATGCCCTAAAGGAAGTTATTTCTCACTCTCCAAGCCTCTTCTACAAAAGATGGCAAGGATATGAATGCTTTGCTCGAGTACACATTTGCATAGTGATCCTAATAATCTGATTTTCCTCTGGCTGCTATTGTGTTCCCTTTTATAAAAGTGGTTATAAAATCCAAACGTTTATTCCAGCGGTCCCTTGGGCCAGGTTTAGTCATCGCAGGATTCTAACAAACCCACTTCAATGTATAGCTCGTGTTTTCTCCTCCAGAAGCGCTTTGTAGTATTACAGCAACAGCAGGAGGTGTGAAAGACACCGATTCACATCTAATGTTTGTGTATTCTGATCTGTTTTTCCTGTTTTTCACAATTAAGAGGAGAAACTACAAATGAATGGGGTATTTTTTCTAACGTATAGATATCACAGTGAAACGTCCCTAGTTTGTTAACAACACTAACACTGTATTTTTTTGCATTACAAGTTTTCTGAAATGTTATGTTTAGATATGCAAAAGAGCTGTTAACTAATTAAAAATGTGCATATTTGCATATATTTCCAGGACATAAGGCTGACATTGGATGAAGCACATTTCAAAGTTATTCTTATATTTTGTTGATCTATCAGATTAAACATTTTTTACAGAAGGATGTTGTGATATTTATTATTTCATAAATCAGAAAAAACTGTCAAAAGCTATTCAAAAAAATACATTTTCGTCATGCTTTTAGGAACAAAATGTTTTAATAAAATCAGGGTATGAATGATATATAGACAAACCTTTCTGTAAAAAGCTTCAGAATATAGTGAGGAATAAAACTGAAAAGTGTTGATGTCTGCAAGTGCAGCTGAAGTTGAGATTCATGACTCAGAGCCTGAGAAAAAACTAATTTCAAGAAAACGACCTTTAACGATTTCATACATTCTTAATGTAAATTACTATATAAAGACAAAATATTGAATTTTATTCATTGCAACAACAACATTGACGATCTAAAACACATAATAATGTGCAGGAAAGTGGGAGCTGTGACAATGCAACTGAACACTAACTTTAGGGAATTTAGGAGAAATCAACAGGAACTAAAGGATCATATATTATAAAATATACACCTAAATGTTTGTTTTGGATGTTTTCCTTCCACTTTTCTGGAAAATCGAAAAAAACTCAAAATTGGTATTAATGGGCAGCACTGTCTGTAGCTACTTTTACTAAGACAGTACAAATTAAATGTGCTACAAAGGTTGCAGATGTGATAAATTCCGTCTCCATTTCATTTCACTTCAGTGGTTTTAATTTGAGCAGCAAGAGGAATTAAATATTCCCAGTATCAAGTGATGTGTTATGGTATCCATTGGCAACCAGATTGTAGAGTGCTCTGCTTTGAAGTGCGTGGCTATAGTAACAAGGTGGGTGGAGATATCAAGAATGTGACACATCAAAGAAACATTCACGCACACCATTGTGAGTTACAAGCACACTCAAACTTTTCTCATTGTTAGAACCAACAAGCAGCTACGCACAAAAACTATTCTTATAACACACACACACACACACCACCATATCTAAGAGCATGTACTTATTATTTTTCTTTTCTTTTACACACTCACACACACACATACATACACATACACTGACTACCATGTATGCTTTGTTTTGGCTGCATTAAAAAGTACAGAAATCAAAATGGACAAAAAAGATAACTATTCCTGAGTTGGAAAGCTTCTATGCTTCTTTTTTCTCCAATAAAATGATGATGTCAAAAACCCAACAAGTTCCAACCTAAACGTCAGAATAGGCCGACATATGTGCATTTGTCAAAATGACCCATACGAGCAGTTGATAGCACACATGCATACATGTACACAAATCTTCCTAGTTAGTCGTTATGAAAGACAGTCTAAAAACTAAATAAATGTAGATAAATGGTAGTTATGAGGACCACATACTACTACATAAACGTGAAGTTCGCTGTTGTGAAAAAAAAAAGCTGCCTTTTTGTTGAATTTAGGGCCGCAGAACCACTCATCTAGGTTTAGGGCAAAGACGTCCAGGTTAGGGGTTATAAAAGACAGTTTGAACAGTAAACAAATGAACGTAAATGACGGAAGTGAAGTAGTTATGAGGACAACGTAACAGAAGTGACATAGGTACGTAAAAACGTGAGGCACAGAAGTTCAGCGATTGTTTACTTTAGTTTTCACATGGGACACGAACCTCGAAAGTCTAACGATGTTTACCCATGCAGCACCCCTCCCACCGAAGTACGACTTCCTTCATTGATATGCTGCATCGTGGGCATTTATAATTACTATGGCCACTAGAGGGCAGTGGAGGCAGTCTGAAACGTGAATATGGGTTGTATTTTGCTGCCTGTACAAACAACCTATAGGTTTGTTTTTGAGGAGAGACCGGTCCCGAAAAACTATGATTGAAAAGATACTGTTGGTCCGCACAGCAAATGCACATTCTTCCTGTATCAAAAGTTTTGTTTCCGTTAGTCTGCAGTGAGAAGCCATAATGAGTTAAAAAAGATCAAGCTGAATGCTTATCAGTTTGTGAATATTATTTCAGGCTTCAGAATAAAATATGCTTTTGCACTGTTTGGGTACCTAATTTGTCCCGTCACAGATGGCACACACAATGTCCCTCACCACACTGTACAAATTTCAAACAGTCCAAGGTCACCCAATTGGCTGCATCTCAAAACAGTCGCAATGCTGTCCTGTTCAGATCAGGATCGTCTTACGTCTGTCTATGTGCACGTCCACCTATGAGCATGCACGTGTCCCCTTGTTCCCAGTCTGAACACACACGCACACACACGCACACACACAGTGGCGGCAGCAGCAGCGTGGCTCGGCCCAGGTTTCCCCCACTTGTGCGTATTGGTTTCAGGTTGATGCAGGGAGAGT
>CAFUXE010000008.1:779366-816343 GCA_903364295.1 Serranus cabrilla | reverse complement strand
GTTTCCAACACATATTTTTGGTGCAGAGACACAGGGACAATGTGTGACTTGTTAGTGGGTTTCAGGACAGCCTGACACATGCAAGGCCAGCAGGACCTCTCAGTGGGCACAATATGACAAGATAAACAATAGATGAAAAGAGGGAGGGGATAAAGTGATAATGATTCACCCTTTTCCTTATCGAGTGTGAAATTAGTGGTCCTTGAAGACTTCAGATTGATTTGAAAGAAGGGGTTAATTTGCTTCAATTACCCAGTGTATGTAGGATCAACTAGCAATTAGGAGTTAATGCCAGCTGGAAGAATAAGGAAAGACGACTTTGCAGAAGGGATTTTGCTTGAGTTGAACCTTTGAAATAGCAATTTGTTCCTCATATATCTGAGCTGTATAGTTCTGTGTTTTGTTTAACCACGGCCGCATGTCTCTTGTCTCCGCGTTTAATGGAAATTTCATTTTCTTCTCATTTTCCACGTCAGAAGATTAAAAACATAGTGGTTATGTTGTTGTCAGCTGGGAGATGTCCAAAAGCCCAAAGTGTGTGAAAAAAACATGACCAAGAAAATGCAATAAACAATAATTCAGCCCTCCTGTTTCTTTTTTCCTTTTCTTTCAAAAGCAATCTTCATGTTTATCGGGTTGGAATTAAATCCTTCCTCAAAATCGCAATAGATGTTGTGTTTGCTCGACTCTTTAATTTATTGTTTTGTCGGTGATGAGGACTTGAACGATTAAACGTCTGAGGGCGCCTACATTCCTAAACACAGGGCTAGTGAGGTAGAAAAGAGAATAATAAAAGATGGTTAAATTATTGATTGGGACATGACAAGAGTACTGCCCCTCTGGGTACACTTCATCTATATTTTCCATACAATTTAACCCAGTGCTGCAAGGACGTGCCGATACATAAGCAGTCTCTGAATAATGTTCTGCACTCTGTCATTCACACATACTCACACACATGTTGTCCATCCCCCATGCTGCAATGCATTATTGAAGGCTGGTCATCATCGAGTTCCCTGCGGCTAAGGACGCCTATATATTCTGTCACCACTCCTCCCGATGTAAAATCACTCTCGCCCTGCTCACAATGCAAATGCTGCAGAGCTGCATTAAATTACAAGTGTTGTCTGGACCTGGATGAAACAAAAGTCTGTTCTAAGTAAAGCACAAGCTGGACTGATACCTCCATCACTGCTGGCGCGTGTAAAGGCAAAGGGACAAAGAGGCTGTCAGCGAGACTTCCAGCCCGTCCGCATGTATTCCCTCCATTAGCTGCACTGCCAGCTGAACCAGAATAAGAAAGCAAATCCCAACAGTAATCAGTCAACAACAAAGGGGATGCTATATTGTGTGGAGTTGTGTGATGCTGGGGCCTCTGTGCAAGCTATGTGGATTGTGGGTATGAGGTTGTCCCCCCAGGTGCCTTCTCCAGCCAGGTTTTTGCCTCGCTTTCTGAAATATTGGACAGGGTCCTGGATTTTTTTTTTTACGTCTCCACAGGCATATATGCAGAGCTTAGCACCATGTAATGCCTTTCAATCCATCAAAAGCAGGATGGGGGTTCTTTTTGCACATGCTCCTTGTTTGTTTTACAACAGTGGCCATTGTAAAAAAATCCCTCCATCGTGCATTAGTAGCACAACACCCACTGTGTTGTTCTCAGTGCTTTACAGCAGAGACTAATCATTAGACCAACACAGCTAAAACCCCTGCTTTTAAATGATGCCTGCCCAATGCCACATCAAAAGACACATTCATCTACAGTTCTCAGTCTAAATCTGTTTGTCTTTTAAAAAAACAATTTCAGTAAAAAATATGCATCACATTGTGTGGATGATGAAAGGTGCACAATGCTATGTTGCCACCATTATCACATTGTTAAACCTGCTGCTTCTTGTTACTTTAGAGGCTGTTAAAATGACATACTAATATTATTTTCCACTTTCACTGAGTTGAATATTTTAACTAACTTCAGTCGAGATCATCATTACCAAATCATTATTCATTGTCTGACTTTTAACCATGCAATGCAGGTTGTTTTACATAATGCCACAAAATTGAATCATTTTCTATAGCTACACTAAAAGTGAAGGGTATTTTTTTCAGTCAGGGGTATGTTTATGATTAGCAACAACATTCATTTTGATGAATTGCATCAAACACTGCCATGCTCCATAATACATCAGCAGTAACCCAAGTGGAAACCATATTAGCATGTATTTGCCCCACAGGGCAAACATGAGAAAAAAACGATCATTTTAAAGCCAGGGCTCCAGATTAAAAGCCTGATATAATAAAATGCATGATTTTTATGCTGTAATGGCCGTGGGATCAAATATTGTGGTTTTAATGGGTTTCAATGGGACATTTTTGTCCTTAAGGATCTGAATGTCAGTATTTTGGCTACAGAGTTTTTATTATGGACTTATTATAGGAACTGAGGTTGAAAAATTTCACAACCCTGCCAAAGTTTATGCCAAATTACCCTGATAAAACTGATTGGAAAATTTAAATGAAATGCCTCTTTTTAAATGTTTCTTAATTGTTTTTCATCAAATATTTTTAGTTTCTTCTGACCCTATTTAAAGTTTTACTAAATAAGTCACAGATAGAGCACCAATGAAAATCTATTGTAGAGTTCCTGAGACGACACATATTCTGTAACCAACTTCTGAAACACGCCCTGAGTAAAAATAAGTGTGTTTTTCAGAGCTAGTAAAGAGTCTCAGGTCTCCAGGATCCCATTAGGGTTAATCACAACAACAGAAAGCTCTTAAATGTTGTCAGCTGCGTAGCCACTTATTGAAATCTGTGTCATTTCACTGTGTTGAAAAGAGGTCTGGGACATCATCATTTTATGGCATGAAGTTTTTCTTGGAACTTTGTGTCAAGTTCTTTTTTTAGTCAGGATCAAATCAATCTAGGGCACATGGTGGCACAGCAGTATGGGACGTATGCTGTGTGGCCATCCCCTGTCTATTTCTGTCCGGTGATCTTTGTGGTGTGTTGTCCCCCTTTTCTCCTGCATCCTGTGTTAGCTGTCACTCCGGACCGTCAGCTGTCATATGGAAAGGCAGGGAATAATCTTTGAAAAAAAAATAGCAATTTTCTTCACTAAGAGATTATTTGAGGCTGAAGTGAGCATCTCCAGTCTTCAGGTGATGCAAATACATACTGATGGTGCCATGAAATAATGATGGACTACATTAGCACACTTGGTAATGCACAAAGCTAATATTGGCAAAAACGCGGTGCTTGTGTTATGTGTTCCCTGAGGGTAAAATATTTAACAGAACCCACCCAGACAGTCACCCTGAGGGCTGGGCTGACCTCGATGCACTGATGTAGAGGCTTGTAGACACTTACAGTGCAGTCTGTGGGTTTTTAACAATTTAACATCCCAGCATGGTGCACTTGACTTGATGCACATCACAGGTTATTTGTGCTGGAGAATCACAGATTTAATCTAAACAACATGAAATGTGTCCATCAGAGCTGCTGCTCTGTCAGTGTCCTTGAGCTAAAGTCCTACTCGCTTGTGATAAACTCACTGTCGCTGACAAAAAAATAAACAACCACACTCATCAAACATATAAATGTATTCACAGCTCACTGGCGTCTTATCCCTTGCATTAGTAGGATAAAAAAACAGTTAATCCCACACTTAAATCAGATGTCTCACTCCATTAAAACACACATTCGTACACAGACATAACACAAATGGTCGAGGTCTTTATATACTCATTTCCTGCAAAGAAGCAGTGCTGTGAAACCACCGGCCGTGCTACAATGATGGCTGTTTCAAGGTTACTTAACTGATAAATGGCTGTGTGTTCCATGTTCAGCAGGGCGATCATTATCCCCTGCTGACTGTACATATATGTGTTTATTGTAATCTTTAGGAAACAGCAAACACATCCAAAGAGCATCACAATAAAAGTGTCTGCATGTGTTTTTTGAGGATAATTAAGTTAAATCATATTCAATCTACTAATGATTTTTAAGAATGAATTACTAATGAGCATTAAGAAGTTGATTAGAGGGCCTGAGGAGGCTGCTGGCAGATGTCAGGCCAAAAGAGGCCTATGGTGCAACAATTGTTACACTTCAATCCTCTGGAAAAGTTGCCAAATTTGGAGATTTTTGGACTTTTTGCGTTCTTATTTCCGGCCACATCCTTCAGAGTTCAAAGAGATTGTGAGTAGAATAGCATTATGGAAAATAGGAAAGGGATATCATTCTCAGATTTGTTGAATAATTCTGTTTGATTGCATTGCAGCACTTAATTACACTGCTGCTTTACTGCTGTAAATAAAGTACACACTGTGAATATTATGATAAATGGTTAATTAAAGGGTTTCTTTAAAGAATCACACAACCTCTCCTCAGTGTTGTGAGAAACTGAGCCAGGTCCGTAGATGAAAGCTCTTGTTGGTTGGTCGAGACAAGAGTGACATTTCCCCAGCAGCCAAAGTCTACTTGCAGCTTAAACCATCTCCAGCAACTCTAGCCAGCTTTTTCTCATCACAAAGTTTTTCCATAAGAAAAAAAGGCAGGTAAATCGATTAACGTGAGGTTTGGTCGAGGCTCTTGCGCTGCAGTGCCAGGTTAACAGCTTATATATTGATTTGCCGGTTGTATGTCTTCAATTTGATTTATTCAGATCAAGCAGTATAGGATCAATTTCATACATTTTTCAAGAATAAACCCTCCGTGTCAGTGTATGCAGGCTCGCAGATCCAGCTCTATCTGTTTCTCTCAATTTACATTCACCTTTACATTTCCCCTCCAGTCATGGTGTATAAGAGCATTTTGAAAGGATGCTTTAAGTTTCTGTAAATATTTTACCTCCCTGTGTCCATAAAAACACCATCTGACTTTTAAATTACCTGCAAAGCCGACGCTGTTTTAGAAGAACCTGCACGTACTGCGGTGACTTCTTAAAGGGCTAAGCTTTGTTAAGCTTTGTTAAAAGGTCACAGAGATACCAAATACGGGCAGAATGTCAGAGAAATATGTAAACACTGATGCATAAAAGATCATTTTTACTTGGCATGATGATGCTCTTGATCTTTAATTAAACGAAACAACAACCAGATGCAGACTGAGCAAATTATGTTACATTGTTTCAGATGAAACTTTCCAGACTAGTCTCCCATCAAAAACGTCAATTGGGCGTTTGTACAGGCAGCAAAGACAACTAATCTTTATGTTTTAGACTGTCCTCCGCCGCCATCTTGCTGACGTAGTGATAGTAATTGATGACGATGTGGAGTTTGAATGGCCGATGTCAAAATCAAGGCAGGAGGGGACAAACACACAACAGACTTTCACCCAGGAGAACAGGGGTGAAACTTCCATTGCTCATGTTTTGTGAATCATGTTTTTTTCTTTTTTCTAACTTAAGTTTTTTATTTAACATAAGTTTTTATTTAACTTACAGTTTTTTACTTACGGTAGTCACGTGACCCTCGTAACTACTTTACTTCTGGGATTTATGTACATTTATAACTGTTTAAATTGTTTTTTACCAGGAAGTATTGTAGCCTAAATCGACTGAAACAGCCATTTTTACAAACGTAAACAATATGTATATGTATTATTATGACGTGTGTGCTATTGATAGGATAGGGAAGTCAGCTTATAAGAAAAAAGGGTTAATGAGTAAAGCTGTGACTATAAAATCAATTAACTGAAAGGAGAGAAGCATTTACAGGCAACATTCCTTTGTAAGTCTCAGGTCACAAAAGTCAATGTTTTACATTGTAAATCTTCTGTGAGCTGGCTAGATTAAGATAGGGGCACGGAGCTATTCCAGGATCAACACACATATGCATAAACAACATAAATTCTGTAATGAAAATTTAAAATAAGATGGCCAGCTTTGGTTGGCTGCTGGGTCATCCCAAATCACCAACATGTAAAAGTCCAACCTATTGTTGGGGGTTCGGCCAAAACCAAGAAGAAAAATTGTGGAAAGAGAAATTGTTCTTCACTCTGTATTGTGCTCTGGCATGGTCACTGCAGAGTCCAGTGCTGCTCATTACATCTGGTTATTGTTCATTCAATAAATGTCCAACTTTACCTACTTGTTTTAAGATTTTGTAAAAACCAAGTACAGATTAAACAACCGGGCAGAGCATGGAGGCTTTAAGGGCCTCAGCT
This sequence comes from Serranus cabrilla, assembly GCA_903364295.1. Taxonomy (NCBI): domain Eukaryota; kingdom Metazoa; phylum Chordata; class Actinopteri; order Perciformes; family Serranidae; genus Serranus; species Serranus cabrilla. The sequence continues at coordinate 810,178 of CAFUXE010000008.1, read as the reverse complement.
CTAACTCGATGTTTAGAACGATCCGCTGTAGAGCGTTTAGGTTGGAGATCTTGTTGAGCTTCCAGATAAGATTCCCTTCAGTCATCACAGCAGCTTAAGGTACATATACAGCCCTGGCTTTAATACATCTTACATTATGGTATATTTTTTTCATGGTAGAGGAGGTTTTAATAGCAGGTGAAACTGCTCTTCTTTGATCAAGGGATGTATATGTGCTTGAGGGGAGGTGGAATGGGTGAGGAGAGAGTGCAGTACTCATCACCTTATTTTAATGCCACCCCAGGTCCAGATTGGACCCTGGGGGAAGGCAATGATGTTGTTATCATTATGAGCTCTTCCTCTCCAAGCTAGACGGAGCTTGATAAAAAAAATTCAAATGCATCCATGCACCTCTGCCACGTGCTAAACATTGTAATTACTAAAAAATGAACAAAAGAAATGTTAAAAATGACCATGGTCAGTTTTTTTTTTAAGTAAAATGATAATATTCTACATGTTCCTTTTATATGCAAATTAAAGAAATACACGTAATGAATGTAAATGATCTGAAGACATAACACATACACACATACCCCCCCCAAATGCACATGGTTGCCGTTGCTAGGCAACAGTGGCTGGTAAGCCAAGGTGCACAGCCGTATACAGTGTAGGCCCGAACACCTCAGCACACGACTTGTAGGCTTTGTTCATTGAAGTGTGGGTGACGCTGATGGAGCATGAATGCACATTTGAGATGGAACCAGCTTTACATTTGAATGTGTTGAATTGATTTAGTGCAGCAACCTGTTGAAGAATAGAATCACATGGGGTGTGTTTGTGGGTTTTGCATGCTTATGTTTGAGGCAGGGAGGGGAGAAAAAGAGATACATGCTGCTTCATCAGCATTCATGATGCCAACGTACCGCTTAATGTCACATGTCTAGCAGCAGTTAATTGCCGTGCAGAAATTGTACCGTTTTTTTTGTTGTTTTTTATTTCTAAAGAACATGCATTTCATCTGAAACCTGGAATGTAGATATTTTCATCATATCAGCAGCACAGCCTGATGGCCTGTCTGTCATGATCAAAAATAGAGAAGCAATATCTGTGACATAGTGATTTGTGACTGCTGAGATCACAAAATGAAGATAGAAAAGAAACATGAAAGATCAGCAACCTCAAGATTTAAGCTTAAGTTACTGTTATTATCAGTACATTGTTATATATTACCAGTTACACAGTTAATGACAGTTGTCACAGTATGTCACATGTTAAATTGTACATTCACTGTAGTGACAATTCACCTTTTCTTCTCGACAGCTAATTTTCCACATCACACCACTTTCTATTTTACTTTTTCTTGGCTTTTAAAATGTAATTTCCATGATGAAAACGCCCTATACTGTTAAACCCCTGAACCCCAAGCTGTTCCAGGGCTTTTTTTTGCACTTTTTACATTTTACTCACTCATATATAAATCCTGCACCTCTATGAAATCAGCGCAATCATGGCTAGAAATAGGAACAACTCTAAAATGTCTTTTGTGCAGAATAACACAGTTATAATGACATAAATCATAAGAAAGAAAAAACTAAACTTGAATTTCTCTGATTAATATTTAAAAAAAAATTGGAATAAATTGGAATTTATATAGACAACACTTTGCCAAGTGCCAAGAAGTGTCACGAATACTGGAAAAAGAAATTTGTTCTCCATGTATTATACATACAGGAGACCGAAAAATCTATTCTGGCCATATTTTTATGAAATTTGATTTAAAAATGTGGCATGGGGTAAGAAAGAACAATGTGGGCACGCAAAGATGCTAATCCTAACCCATGATGTGTGTGGTTCCAGAGCCATATCCACCCATTCACATGCTCCAACCACAACTTGGAAAGTCAGAAAAAAAATTTTTTTCACATTTCATAGCTTTCATTATCATTTCCTTTGCTCTGCGTTGTGTAACACATACTGGAAACAGCTAACAAAAGCTCCCAGCTATGAAATAGAAGACATCTTCCATGCTATTTACACATTACGAACAGAACAAATGCACAGTTGGCCTTGCCAGAGGTCTGCGCTCTCTGAGTGCCATTGTAGTTTGATTATGTCTCTGACTGAATAAATGATGTGATTATCATTACAAGAAATGTGTTTAAAGTTAATAACCCTTGCCTTACACTGGGCCTCAGTTAAACATTATTTATTCTAATTTAGCTTTTCTGTCTCAAGAGTTTCTCTGCCTCTAAGAAATGTGTGTGCAATTAAAACCCCAATCTGCATTGCAGACAGCCGACACAAACCGCATCTTCCGGTAAATAAACAGAGGCAGTTGTCACAGAGGCTGGATGGAGTCACGGTGAGGGGTGTTACATTCAAATTTTAGGTATTTAGTTGATGTTTTCTTCCTTATTAGAGAGTAATTAGTGCTTCTATGCCTTTCTCCCTGACAGTATGACAGTATGCATGTCTACCACAGGGACTTTTTGGGGTAATTTTCGAACATTTAGTGTATTTTCCATTCATTAATTCATCCATCACAATAGTATTTTATTAAGAAAGTTGTTCAGGAAGATCCTCTTAATTTCAGCTCAGAAAAATGAACAATTCTTCTTTTCTCCATGCTGTTGTATCAATCCTCCAGTCCTATCCCACTGGGTATCTGCATTGCTGAGGAGGTTACTTTGAAAGCCTAGTTTTACAAGCTACCAGTTATTTCACTTTGGAAGAGGTTCAAAAGTGAAATAACTACAGCAAGACTACTGTCAGGAGGAATATGGTGCGTAAAAAATACATCTGCACTATCAAAAGTAAATCCCATGGCTGTAGAATGTTTCACTGATTAGGATTTATATGAAAGCAGAGTTTCATTTGAAACAATGTGCGTAAGAATATTCACTGTTTGTAATGATCACAATCCAGCAGCTGCCAGCAAGAAATTAGACTCCCAGCCAAATAACCCCACGTGGGATTAGTAGGAGAATAAGTGCGAGGAATATTAACTTCAATTTGTATGCGATACCATCACTGTGAGAGATTCAGTTCGAAACAGAAAAGGGTGTCAGAGGAGGTTGAAAGACAATTTCTGTGACAGCTGTTGCTGTTTCCAAATGGAGCTAAAAATGACATAGGAATAACAACATATTATTATTATTAGTTGGTGTCTGTATGACATTATCTTATTAAATATGTGTTCATTTGCATGTATTTTAAGAACAGATATCTGAACAAAGGTTCAAAAGTCATTTTGTTGACACTAGAGTCAAAGGGTTTTCAAAGAGGGAATTTTATCACTCCATAAATCAGATGACAACAGCTATAAAAAAAAATCAGTTTTCACCGTGTTTTGAGGGATAAAATGTCACATAAATCAGACTATGAATGATATATGAACAAATCCTTCTGTATAAACCTTCAGAATATGGATAGAAAGGAAACTTAGAAGTTTGGTGATACTAAAACTGAGATTTTCGGAGAAAAAAGCCTTTAATTCCTTTTTTATTCTGCAAGTCACTGCAGGTGAATAGGGTAAAATAAATGGACATCACCATGAAACTTCCTCAGTTAGTTACTTACATTAAAACAATTATTTTTTTGTATTACAGTTTTTCTGAAATGTTTAGTTTCAATATGCAAATGGTCGTTATCTTATGCTAACTTTAAGTGAATTTAGTGAATATATAGATGCAAATAAGTGCAGTTAAATAAAAAATAAAAGGTGTTTTTAGATGCAAAATATCCCAAAACCTCAAAATCTGTAATATTTGTAACATTAGAATAGAAATTAAATTCTTTTATTTTGAAGGCTTTCTTAGTCCCACTGAGAATCAACACCAGCAGGTTGCTTTTAAGGATGATTAAAATGAAAAGCCTGACAATACTGTGAAAACGCTCTTCTGTAATTACATGTATTAGCTTGTATAGTGTGTTGATTTGCATGAAAAATTTAGAGTTTAAAATATTCCTGCTGCCTAAAAACCACCAGACCATTTTCCCTACACATTGAGGCTCCTGTGATGCTCCAATCCTGTTCTTTCCTTTCATCCTTCACTAAGAGATGAGCTAAAGGAGCCTTTCTTTTTTCTTTTTTTGCTGCAGACACACTGGCTTCCCACTCACGCTGCCTCCACTGTAATTACTGAGGCTTTTCACAGAGCTGCTTTTGAGCATCATGCGCCAACACCGTATGATCACACCTCACCAAGCTAACTCCCTGGGATATGAGATTGTGGTCACGGCGGCCGCCAACCTAGTGCCTGTTGCTGCCTGTTGTGTTACTTCCTTGGCATGGTGTTCCTGTGCACCAGGAGATACATGGCACTGACCCTGTAAATACAGCATGACTAAACAGCGAGTAATGAAAACCCTGTCTGGTGTCTGTACAAACAGCTTATCCCTCAACCTGGGCTTACACTGTAACATGTCGACAACCTCACTTTCCCTCCCTCACTCTCTTTCTACATGTGCCAGAGTGATAGGAATCTCCCCAGGCTCCTTCATCCCCTTCACTGGCAATCCAGGATTCACATTGTCCGCTTTTGTCTGCTATTCTCTCCAGATATTTAGGTATTCATCGCTCCTATTCGTGACTCCGTTGGGCCTTGTAGCCGAGGCCTGCCTCCAGACAGTACCCAAGAGAGGAGACAGAAGAGAAGAAAGGGGGGGTTAGAGAAACAAGCCACAGACGGTACAGAGCTTATCTGCTCCGAACACCCGAGTGTCGGCAGCTCCCCAAATGCTATGAATATCTGTGCCTCTATGTGTGTTTATTAAGCAGCAGGAAACGCTTTTTTGCAAGGCAGGCAAAGGGAATTGTGTTTGTGTGTGTGTAGTCGCCACATTGTGTACACTTCATTTCAGCATAGATGCAGTTTTCCTCTGCAATACAAGGAAGGTATTAACGTTGTACTGGTGTCACGAAGAGGCTACAGAGCCAGACCGCCTCAGATGAAAAGAGAAGGATATGTGTTATTAAAGAGAGCCGGCACTGAAGGGAGAGCACGCTGCTGATAGATTGCGTGTAATGACAGATTTATATTTGGCCATTATCACTGAAGCACCTCCTATATTCAAAGTATCAAATGATTACCAGGCAATATCAAGTAAATGACTCCTTGGTAATGGCTCTTAAGTTTTCACTCTGTCAACAAAACAAGTCATATCAGCCCAATAGCAGATAGTGTTTTCACATGGCTGCAAAGCATGATAGGAGATTAAACTCACAAATATGAGATAATTGATATTAGGAGAATCACAGCCCAGAACAATTTCCTCTCTGTTTGCTTTTGTCGTGTTTCTTATGTCATTGCTCAGTCAGTCACGGAAAAATGGAAGAAAAAGTGATAATTTGAAGCTGCATCCTGGAGTCACCCTGCTTACACACAAGCCAATGTGGTCTCTGCTCAAATATTTATGTTTCTGATTCAAACAAAACAGCGGTTACTTCCCTATTCTGCACGCAGGACGTCTACCACAGGGGCCGCAGTCACGGATGGAAATGAGATGGAGAGTCAATGACATATTTCAGGGGATAAATTATGCAGCAGCGTTGGTTTTGCAACTCAGGGTCCAGAGTGTCTGCAGTTAAAATCCGCCATCTGATTTCATGCAGGTGGGTGGTTTTTCTTGGGTAAACGCACCTACCACCATCTGCGTGCTGGTTAGTGTGCCTGCATGTTTCACCACACAGCGCTGTATCTGGCTGTCGAGAGGCTGCCAACTTGCATTGCTCTGTCTGAGGGTTTTTCAGAGTAAAATCTGGCAGGGAGCTGTCATAGAGGAAAAAAATGGCTTAGGAAGAGTTGGACGTGATGTTTCTGAGATAAACAAGAAGGAAGCCACAGTGCTTTTTGTTTAGCACTACTGATTCGAGGAGCCTCAAACCACATCAGAAGTTTAAGACAGCCTTTCACTGCAGTGAGCAGATACAGCAGCTTATATTAGAACTGAATTCAAAGTAAAGACATTTTAATGATTTAAAAGGCAGGAAGTTACTTTGTTCCACTGGCTCATAACCAAGTCATCTAGTCTTGAAATTGTGGGCGATAGTTTTGGTCACCATTTAAATCACAATATGACAATCTGCACACCAAGTTAAAAAAAAAGGGGGCTTTCAGGTGATCTGACAACTCTGAGGCAAAGGTTTTGTACATTGTACATTTCAACAACAGGGCAATTAAAATGCTGTACAGTAAAGTCCAATCTCCCACTGGGTGCATTTATAAAAGCTTTTTTCACGTCCGTCACTCATACGTCTCGATCAAATAGGACTTCTTTCTATTAAGTCTACGTGGTTTTCTGCAGAGACAGCTGTTTAAATCACACACATATCCCACTGTATATGTGTTTAAACGTAATAACTGCATCTACATTCATTGGCCAAGACTCCCAGTCTGTCTGAGTTCCTGTTTCACTACCTGCAGATTCCCCCGGCTCTCAACTCAATCAGTCAATATATTCAGACATTGTTGATTTCTTCCCATGAAGCCGAGATGATTCAGTAAATCAACAATTTCAGTAAATTCCTGCTGGCAAGCCGTTGTCCACTCAGCTCATGACAGAAAGTGAGGTGGGCTGACAGACAGCCGCAGAGTGAAGCTCACAGAGACACCGGGAACCTTTACTGACCAATTAACATTGTGCTAAATAAGTTAAAAAAACACATACAGTTGAATTGAATGATTTAAACTGCTGTCTATGCAGAAAATGCATAGAAAACAGAGCCAGTGGGGATTCTACAACAGAACGTATTCGCACGTAACTGACTCATCCACCCCAACCTCCTCCCTATGCGGACTTTGTCGCTCATTATAGCTACTATTTCACCTTTGCTACCATCAAAATGTCTTTGGCCACAAGAGGTTGCTGCCTAAACCTAAATATCAGTCCTAATAAGATGCTTTTACCACAAACGTATGTGGTCGCTTCTTTGGGGGAAGACAGTCTTACATCCCTGGAAAAAGTGGAAAAGTTGAACATTTAAATCCCACATACTGTACTGCTGCTCTAAACCCAAGCAATGATTTCCATGTTCTTATCTGTTCAAGTTTTCCATTGATCATTGTAACCAAACACCCACACAGCGATGAAGCTCTTTCCTCTAATACAGCTGTAATGACAACAAATCAAATCACTTTTCTTCAGAATCTCATCATTGCTCTTCTGTAAATGTGAATTAATTGCAGCGAACACGAGAAAAGCCAACCTCAGCTGGTGGGAACGTAGCGTGCAAATCTCCTTTGTCTGTAAAAATCAAGAGGGGAAGGTGAGACGGCAGCCAGGCCCCGACGCCAAGTGATTTACGCTGACATCCACCTGTGTCATTATTCCTGCAACAACACCCCAAACGATCTTGACTCATCCCTCTTTTCTGACATCCATAACTTGTAGCTGGAAATTTCCTCAATCAATCTGCTGGATTTCTTCCCTGCATTGTGTGGTAGCGAGAGAGACGAATAACACGAAATACTATTCTATCACCTGCGTGTGTTTTTAAATTAGCTCCTGTGAGATTCATCCACTTCTAAAATTCTAAGGACACCTCGCCTTTAACTACACCTGAGCTGCTTCTGCTTATGAATTACACACTAATGCAGATTGAATTATACAAGGTGGTTTTGGGATATTGCTCCGTGTCTCTTGGTCTTTTTACATTACTAAACAGGTTTGTTTATATAATTCATAAAAGCCTTTGTCCAAGGCCTTGCAACAGGATTGCACTGACACACGGCAGTATGATTGCACTGACACATGGCCAGCGTGTCTCTCTCCTTCATAAAGAGATATTGTTTTTTCTGCCTGTTTACTTTGAAGCATTATGGGTTTATGGATGGAGGGAGATGCAGAGGCGGGCAGCAGGAGCAGAAGGAGGAGTTTGTTTGGATGAGACCCAGGATGGCAATATCCTATTATGTAGGCTGTCACTTTGGGTAACCCTGGGAGCGTGACAGCCGAAAGCATCCGACACGCTATATGCTTTTACAGCAACAATAAGATTCGCTATCATTTCTGAACAAGGGTCAGTAGGTTGATGAAACATGTTGATTTTACTTCCCGTCGGCGATGTGTTTTATAGCTGCATGTGGCCATTTGCCTTAACTTCGGATATGACTCCAATTTCCAGTTGATATGTTACCCATACTCTTGAGATGCCATGGTGGTTTTCTTTTGCAGATGCTGATAAACTCCATATGCTTTACACAGAATCAACAAATACAAACTTGAGCAAGGCACCAATCCATGTGGTGCTCCAATGGAACTTTCCATTGGCGGAGGGCGATAAAGGAAGAATAGAAGGAAATGGAAATACCTTGAGAGGCTCTATTTATTTCTTAAAAAAATAGGAATACTGCGACACCCCTATGGCACACAGGTGTAAATGTGTTTCGAATGGCACTGAAAAGGTTCTTCAACTGATTCAAATCAATTGTAAAAGTTCCTATAACATGCATATGATCTATAGTATGTTAAGTGAAACAGAGCTCAGTGTGGGTCATTGTAGAAATGTTTTTACTGTCTAAATCTCTTCAGTTAAAAGTTAAATACCATAAAGTGTGCATTTTTAAGAGGACCTAAATTGAAAAAGATTACGTTCCTTTAAACTTTGCATCACGTCGAAGCACAGAGTAGACAGACCATTCTTTCTCATCACAGCGTTTGAAGGAGATGCCATTGCTGCGAGCACTGTTAACTCCAAGTGGATTATCTCCACTAATGACTAAAAGGCCTGCCTCTTAAGCCATTCCACCTGCAATTCTCCGACGCAACCGCCGTGACTCAGCTCCTTCCTTTGTACCCTGTCCCCTCCCGTCTCTCATTAATGGGGGACAGGAAATCTTATGTCATCCTTTGGAATTTGGCCAAAAGAATAAAACCGCTTCACCTCTTTAGATGGCTGCTGCTGCAGCACGCCCCAAAACCTGGATCCAGGAGGAGAAAGTGGTAATGCTTCACATTTTCAGACCAGAGAGTAGTGAACAGATAAATAGTGCTCCCTGTCTGACCCGGCCTGCTCAAACTGACCTCTTGCTGGACTGCAGCCATGGAGATGTGCTTGGTATTACATTGCCGGTCAGACTGTGCACAGTAAAAAGGCACGTTGTTAGATTTTTGGTTTATTGCTTCTGAAGAAAACTTCATTATAATGCATAAAGTAAACAATCGTGTTCAGGACACCAGTGGAGTTTATGCTGACACCATTAGATTAGATATTACATGCTCCAATGAAATGTAATCATTGCTGTTTATGAGATACACTTACAGAAAAAAAACCTTTTATTATTGTGTTGTTATTCATAATTTTATTTTCTTAGAGGCCATTAACATAAACATTGAGAGAGAGAGAGAGAGAGATGTAAAAGAAGAAATGAAATGATTGGTTGCAGCTCTGGCACTGATAAGGTGTTGTTTTCAAGTATGCAACCTTCACTCCAGGCACAGGTCTCCGGGTTCACCACGGTGCACTCATTAGAGTACAGATACTTCTGATGATGTTGTGCACACACACACATACGTACCCACACATAAACATGCACATGCACGTCCACCTCCTTCCATCATCTTTCTCTTCCTGCCCCTTTCTCTTCATTTCCCCTCCTACACTCGCTCCATCTCTCCTTTGCAATTTCCATCTGTTCAAATGAAATATATTTGGCATCTGGAGAATGCCCCTCAGCAATGAGGGACAATATATCTTACAAATATCAGCCGTCCAGCCGTGGTTCATGTAATATTTATAAAGGGAATGTGGCAGTGGGTGATGTCAACAATGTTTACCGTGAACAGGTTGAGCATCCCTCCAAAGTGCACCAGCACATGCCAACTTTTTGACAGGCTAGGTGCTCGGCCAATCCGGAGGCTCATTTACATGTTACCCGGCCATCACTGCTGACCTGATCACATCTGGCATGCTTGTCCAATTAATTAATCATGTGTAAGTGAGGCCAACCTCAGGCTTTGATTACGGCTGCCATATTGTTTTAAAGAGAAGATGTGTGTGTGGTGGGAGGTTGGCAGACAAGTGGCCAGATGGACAGTGAGGGGTTCTGAAGAAACAACCCTTCAGGTAACGTCGGGGCTACACACAAAATACACATTCTGAAGAAAATGCTGTCAAAGTTTTTGTTTCGACTAAGATTTGTTTTTCTTTAAGTTTTAAAGTCTTACAAATAATTGGATGGATAGAATGTGGTCACTGCACAGTTTCTCCTAAACAGAAAGGAAAATAAGATATAATAGAAATACAAACAGGACTATGAGTCAACAACAGCTTCTCTAACTTTTGCCAAACACAAAGTACAGCTGATAGAAGGGAATGTCATTAGTGTTCAAAAATTATTGTATTAGATATTTGGTCATAAGCTAAATTATTGTAGAAATTGATTTTTTTTGCGCTGATGATGGCTCTGGATGAAAAGTCAGGAGATCACCATAGTTATTATAATTCATCCTGAGGGGAACTGTCTGCACTAAAATGTGATGGCAGTCCATCCACATCTTTGACATAAGGTCAACACCATCCCTTATTCGTTAATGATTGTAATGTTGGTACGTTTTTTGAATGGTTTAAACTAAAAATCTGGCCAAATTTGACGATCCACTTTGTTCGAACCAATGGGACAGCATCCAATAAGTTGCAGGAGAGAATGAATGTTACATTAATAAGCTCCAATTGGTGCCAGTTGTTAAAATGGCATTATATTTGGTGAAAAGCTAATTATGTATTGTTTAGGACATGAAACTCAAAGTTTAAGACTCGGCTTGACTTCAGACCTGAGTGCAAAGATTTGAGACTTCCAAAACAATGACTTGATCCCTCTGCTATCCAACATTTCTAATATTTCAGTCAAAACCACAAATGTCAACCTTGTGATGGTGGTGGAAAAAAAGTTTATGAGATCATCAAAGTCAGCAGGATTCATCTCCAGGGAACCTGAAGTTTTTCTACTTTCAACCACACAGATTTTCAGGAAGTAAATATCACTTTTACCCAAACCTTACGCCATATCTCCCAAGATGTGGAAAGAGGAATGAGACATCAATGCTCAAACTCAAAATCCATGACATTAAACATCCCATTTCCTCCCAGAAAGGCTCAATATATGGACACAACCACAATATATACGCATGGTCCACAAGTACACTTCCTCCAGCAACAGTACTGAGATGGATATCTGCAGTTTCAGGACACTGTAAAAAAACAAAACTTCTTGGGATTGAACACATGTGAGGTTAATAAAATGATATAAGCTTCACACAGTGAAGTATTGAATGGCAAGCTCAAAGTAATGATTTTTCCAAAACAGTGAACTCTCAATATTGGCAAGTTGCACTGAGAAAATACTAGAAGTAAGGGGCTAAACTTTACTCTGTGGGTGCCTCGAGCTATCTTCGGATCCGTCAATAAGTCTGCATGGAGCTAATAGTAGAATATGAGTAGATTCTCTGGAAGCGGTTTAAGAGTTGACTGTTTTTAGAGAGTATTTTGTTGCTGTAAAATAAAAACCTCAGTGTGAGAAATGTGGTCTGTCAGTATTGTGCTGATTTCATGAGCTTAAGTATTTTTAATTATAAGGACATTTTTAACAAATGAGTGCTCAAAAAATCCATTTGATTTAGAACAGACGCCCAAAAAAAATGCTTATAAACCTACATTTAGAATAAATTATTAAAATAAGCATCTCAACATGAATCACTTCTCCAACCTCAATCTGTTGTTTGAAAGGTACTTTTATCTGTGAGATTTACACTGCTGTGACTGCATACATTTTCAGCAAAGCCAGCCCAAGTGGGAATTGAACTTGTAACCCTGACAGTGTTATCACCACGCTTAAATCACTGAGCTACAGCTCTACTTCCAAGGATATCCTTTGGACTTTAATACTCATACTTGACACTATGTTTTTTTAGTCTTTGGTGACAGGGGCAGTCAAAACATGTCTTCACTGGGCCCAGAGGCACACTAGATGCCCACTGTGTGTTGTAAGGTCAGCAGTGTTTGCAAGCAAAACATAAAGGCTTGAGGAGAGGCCGGGGGTTTGAGCCCGGGCTTCGGCACAGAATTCCAGTCCCTCTCCAGGGCCTTCACATCACCCTCCCTCTGTGGACCTGTCTGTCTGTCACTGTTGCCTGTCTGCTTCTCTGTGCACTTCTTAATGATTTTCTGTCTTACAACAATCAGGGACAATCTCACATGGCTGTAATCCTCCCTCCTCCCCCTGCAATCTATATCTGCTGTTGTAGAATCTTCCCACTAGTGGTGTTCATAGGGCTGCGTTCACACTGCAGCAGGAAGTGGCCATGTTTTTACATTGCTGCACAAACTATGAACAAAAATGTGTTGAGTTAAATCTTCTCTGTGAGTCAGGACTGCACCAATAGGAAACTATTCGGCTATCGGTCTCACGATGATTTAGTCTCTTGGGACAATGATCAATATTTCTGGGGTTCCCGTGCAGCCGGCCGATGTCTGGGAAATGGATATCTTGGCCAAGACTTCCTCTTTGGTTTCCCTTATGGGTGTTTTCACCATGAAGATGTGTAAATCTTTCCCTTGAAACAACTTGTGACTTTTGATATCTGCAAAAATTAGCGAAAGGGAATGCAGATCAATGTACGTTTATGTCCACAACTGTTATCTGGGAAATTGATATCTGGGCCAAGACTTCCTCTTTTGTTTCCTTTATGGGTGTTTTAGGACAAGGCAACCTTTTGGATAATCTCTATGAACAGTTATTTGTGCAGATACATAAATAAAAGGTAATAATAAGCTAAACGGTCATCAGAAACATGCAGTATAAAGAGTGTAAAAGTCCGTTTAGGTCGGGCAGGAGATGAGGTGGATGGGTTAAACAATCTGCACAAACTGTGTCCACTATTTCACCATTTTACTGATTTTGACTTTTATTTAAATCTTTACAACAGAATTTTTCAGCTTCACCATTAAAATGTGTAAATACTTCCCTTGAAACAACTTTAATATCTGCAAAAATCAGCAAAAGAATGTAGATCAATGCACGTTTGTATCCACAACTGTAATGTGAATATTAGAGTTGGCCACCAAGAGATAAACAGCTGGAGAACAGCTGGTGGCACTAATTGGGTGCTCTTTAACTATTGCAGAGGAAGAGGACACAACAAGATGACGAGCGTGAGTAGAACAAATTAACAAAACGAAGTGGGAAATGTGATGGAAATTTGACATTTCTTTGTTTTGTGTATTTATTTGAGGAAAATTAGTCTTTTCAAATCCGATGTTTTTGTTTGCTGCAATTATTTTGTTTTTATCCATTCTGCATTTCAGCCAACTGTAACAGAGTTTGACATGTTTTGACTTTTTTTTAAGTGCAAGCTGAAAATGAGCATAAAAAGGGTGGACGGAAAAGCCATTTACTTTAATTGAAATTTGGGCAAATTCCTTAACATTATTTTCCAATATCACAAAGCATAGACACAATTTGACTGACAGTGATGAGGCATATTTTCTAAAATAGATATTTTTGGATAGAAATCTAATGCTCTTAAACTTTTTTGCAGATCAGCTCTTTTTTTTGTAGAACTTTTTTACAGCTCAGAACTTACTTACTGAGCCTATTTTGCTCCGGTGTGCGAGTTTCTGTACCACTTACATAGCCTGCTTCCCCTGACATCCCTCTGTCCATCACTGCACATCTGTCTTTGTGTTTTCTGAATCAGGCATCAATGAGTAGAGAGGCAGAGAGTTGAAGGAAGGGAGGGATTGGTTGGGGAAGTGAGGTTTAGTGTGTGTGTGTGTGTGTGGAACAGAGGCGGGTGGGGTGCACCTCAGGGAGCTGCCTGTCACAGCCCTGTCATGTTGATAGACATGTCAATCGTGACTGAGCAGGAGGTGGAGAGCTAGAGAGTGAAGAGATGAGAAAAGGGAAATTAAGAAAAATGAAAATGAGAGAAGTGGGAAGGTCTGACATGCTTTTTTATCTTGTAAAATCACTCAAGAGTCTCAAGCATTTTAATGCATGTTTGCATTAGAAAAGCTGATTTGAATCAACAAAATTTGATAAAACTCTCTCAACTGAACAGAAAGATCTTCACACCCCAAACGGGATAGGGAACTAACTGCCTTTGAAGAACACGTCCTGAAGCAGCAGAAACAGCCGATCAGTCATGAAATGTTGGCTGTCGGCATCTTCCGGGATAATATATTAATTTGTCTTTGTCCTGGGACAGCAGGAAATGTAGCCAATACTTACTGTCATGAAAGAACAATTAAGATTTGTCTAACTGAACCAAATTCCTGAAGACTCTCCTCATCTTTCTCTCACAGATGGGTTAGATGGCTGAGGCACGTTGTTTTGTTTCTGGTTTGCAACTTCTTCTTCTTCTTCTCTGTTTACTGGCAGCCATGCAAGGCCTGTAGTGCCAACTTATGACAAAACTAAGCTCTAGCTGAGTTTATTCTCTCTAAGCCAATTGATGCAAACTGGAAATTTGCTTAAAAATTATTTAAGAAACAGCTGCTGATATTTCTTATCTCTATTGTAATCACATAGCAACCAAAGCGCCCTTAATGTCCCTGATAATGGGCTCAATTTTCTAACACTAAAACCTGGTATTAGTTGAATGGCTACATGCAGAAAGCACGTTTTCTGTTAAATACGTATAGTTACAGTTTCAAACGGCATCAGTATAATGGATTTTAGATTAAAGTGGATTTATAAAAATAGGTCTCCGCATTCAGCAATCAATCATCATCAGTCTGTAAGCGTAAGAACGTCTTCAAGTTCCTCTTACGATGGAGTGAAGGGTCTGTGCTGTTGAGCAGCTGTCCATGGTGCTGAAGAGAGTGGGGACTCATGTAAAGCTCTGACTTGTAAAAGTGCTTCAAAGTTATGCAATATATGCTAATATTAGCGTGATAGCATTAAAACTAAAAGTACAGCAGAGGCTGATGGGATTGTTTTTAGTGGAATGTTGATTTCACGATGGTGCTGAATGAAGCGTTATAGAGAGATAGAAATGTTGCTGAAGCGAAAACACATTTATGTTTAAAATGTCATGACAATCCATTCAAAAGTCTTATTTAAAAAAAAAAATGAAAATCCTAATTATAGAAAAACATAACATACTTTTTTGTTCTTTTAAAAAATAAATTTTTCGAAGCCATTAATAGATTTTATATTAAAGCATGTACATTTTTGCAGTGTAGCACACAGACACACAACAATGTCCTGTGTCTCTGTGGCACATCAGTCACTGGCCGCTGCCGCCTCCCGGAGAGTGAGCATGAATTTAAAACCTGTTTCTAGTCCTCCAGGCGATAAAACGGCACTATTTGTCTGTGGTGCATTACACCCTGCAACGAAGGCATTTCGTGCCCCATCCTTCTCGCTCGCTTCTCTCGCCGTTGCTTCCCCTCCCACTATATTATACTTAAATACATCTCTGCATTTGACACTGTATATCACAGAGATGATAAAGAGTGGGTGCAGCTCCCTCTCTAACATGCCTGTCATGGTCTCCTTAACATATGGTTTCAGATTATATGGGGGAGTAATGTGCAAATGTGCAGCAGTGATATAAGCTGAGCCGTTTTATTTTCTTTATTTTTGCAATCTCATCCATTCTCTTTTCAAGCTATTTTCTCACTGTGTGTTTATGTTTGACTTTGTTTGGTCTCAATTCGAAGCGTCCCTGTTTGCCCTTCTCAATTTCCTTGGTCATTAGGTGCACTAAATCAATGCAATGCGTGCCTCCGGTCCGTAATTTGTGTATATTGTAATTTGAGCATCTTACAAACAAGGACTCCAGGCATCGCACATCCCTCTTTTGTTTTTTATCCTTCTCTGTCACCCTCTTTTTCCCTCCATCACTGTTTTATGCCCCCTCCCCCCTCTCCTGCATTCATCAAGTGTTGAAGATTAAAGGGAGAAGCTGCAAAGCTCCCAGACCGAAATTAGATTCACGCTTCTTTGAAAGAACAGAGAAATTGGAGGGATGGAGTCCGAAGGTCAGATTCTGTGGTCTTTTTCCTCTCTGGACAAAAATAAATTAATAGTTAAACACTCACACACACAATCCTTTTTCCTGGTATCACCCCTACAGTCTATCACAGATAATACTAAATCAGGTAATATTACGTTTATTATTCTTTTTTCTTAATGGGCAGCCTGTAAATCAGATTTTTCTGGTGGTTACATTTAGCTTGATATACAAACGAAATGATAATTCAAACTAGAAAGTCAAATAACTTCTGCCTAGGCCAAAAGTACATTCATGTGTGCCTCGGATAGTCCCATATCCCGAAATTTAAACTTAAAAAAAAAGACAAAAACCATCTTGAGCGAGTTTAAAAACGTATAACTTATGTGTATTTTCAAAAGTTTAATTGAATTTCTGTGTGGAGAAATTTGTTGATGGAAACACGACTAATGAAGAGCAAAGGAAACAAATCAGTTGAGCCATAAAGTGTGCTCCAACAGTTTCTGATGGCAAACTAAATTTCCAGATAATTTGACCCCATATGAATGCAGCAGTAATACCTTAAGTGAGTTAGTAGTAGTAGTAAAAAGGAGGATTCTTACTTGGCCCATGCTACAATCTTCCATCAAGTTTAATAAAAAATTGCACCAAAAACAAACAAGAAACAAACAAAAACCAAACCACACACGACCCCTTTGCTGGAGCTAATAACATCACACATTAAAAGCGATCAGGTAGCAGCTGTGGAAGTCTTCCTGAACGTCTAAAGCTCCATGTGTATGTAAAACGTCACTATGTGTTGTGCTTTGGTAAGTTCAAAGACTCGTGTATGGCTGGGAGAAGAGCGCTGCTGTGATGCAGAACAATCCCCGACACTACAACACTTCAGATATTTTGATCATCAGAGTTCTCGTCTGCCCTGAGCAACTCCTGTTATGGCCTGAAATATGAGGAAAGGTTAATCCTCGCTTGCTTTAATGAGCATATTCTTTTAATGGGGTTTCCAATTCACAAGTTTGAAGGAAACCTTTTATTGACTCAAAGGAAATGCACATGAATGATGCATGTGAGTCAGAAGAAAAGGCTTTTGATTGTTAATGGCAGAGTAGCAACGTGTTATTTGGCGATCACTCGTTCCTTTTCTTCTTGTGTCAAAGTTCACTGATTTAAACAGTTTTCCTCTCACTGCCCATTACAATGGTAGGTTTTATTGTGTGATTTACAAAATCATGACACCTTTATTGTTAATGGCAGACTGACAAATATAGAACACATACAGTGCAGAAGTGCATCAGGTGGGATTAAATCTCTGTCTTCCTATATAGTTTATCAGTTTTCAATCAGTTTTTCTGCATTTACTGCACGTTTTTTTGCCGAAACAATTATGAAAAGGGCTATTGCAGCTTCTTGGCAGGTAAATAATGCAGTTATTGCCTCCTACTTGCATACCAATTATGTGTTAATATTATTTCATGTCATTTAATTTTTATATAGACACAATATTTGCATTGCAGAGTGAAAAAAAGCTCATCATGAATGTGCATAATGAATAATCTGGGAATAAATCTATTGATTTAAGTTACTATTATTATCAATAATCATGCTGAGGCGTTGAATAGATCAGACTGACAGCCCCGGGCTCAGTGGGGGCCTGTGGTTACAATAGGGACTGATACTATTTGGTGAGAAATACTCAGCATTTTATTCACTCCAAAATAATAAAACAAACAAAAAGCTGAAGGTCACTGGTTCAGTTTTCATAAGCAAAGAAAAAGATATTCATAGCAAGTTGTGTTTGCTGCTCTGCACAAAAGCAGTGAATCCACTTTCCCCTCAGAGGGTCGACGTTATCAGGCATCGTATAAGAAGCTTTTAATCTGTTGATGCAAAGCTTGTCTGCAAAATGATAACTCCATTAAATTACACGTGGGAACCGGCAATTAGAAATTAAAATTCAAACTCTGTAGGGTGCTAATTTCCATGCAACTTCACATGGAGATGCGCTGTGTTAAGAATTAAGATTCCGAATGGAAAGTACTTTATTTACATTGCAATTATTGTAAGTAACAATAAAATAGTGTTGACAGTGAAGTCGTTTGTGACATGACGCGCCTGACTGGACAGCAGGGAGGCATAGAGAGATGTTAAATCATGTGTATGAACATCACAGCAGGGGTTTGATGATTGATGCAGACAGTATCTATAAGCCTTACAACTAAACATTAGTACAGGGAGGCTTAGTGGGAGATTTTCCAAAAGATTTTTTGGTATAAATAAACAAATGCATCCCATGTGAGCTCTTCATCCTGCCAAAGTGAGATGTTATAGACTTATAAAACCACATTTATATTGCCTGTTTGACAGTGTGCTGTCACTTCAGTCGCTCTCATTGTTTGCTTGGACCTCAACATACAAAGAGTCCCAGCGCAGCTTTAATGTGTAAACAGACTAAACTGTGACTACAGGGTCAGACTTTGCAGCATCAACTGTTTCAATAGACAGCAGTTCATTGTGTCAAAGTGTCCTTGAGCGAGATTGAACCTCTGACTGCACAAATAAAAACATCCACTGCAAAAAAAAAACAGACACACAAATCACTGACGCAGAAACGGAAATCTCTCCAATCGCTCCAATGTGAAGCCAACAAGTTGAGAAATGCAGGTGCACAATTAAAACATCACAATGATTTGCAGCAATTATCTTTGATTACCTTTCCCCCTCTCACTGACGAGACAAGACGATCACTAATCACTGTGCTAGATCCAAACTTTTCCAAGTGCCGACAATTACAGTGATTGTCTGAGAGAGAGAGAGAAGAAGAGAGAAGGGGCTTTACTGGTTCAGAAGTTGTCCGTTTTTATTTATTTAGCCCAGACGATCAGTGATGGAATGTCGATATCTTTTTCTCACCAAGCACAACAGTTGAAAAAGTAATCTGACCCGGTTAGCATATACTGTAAAGTAGACAAAATTTACTTTTACAGAAATCTGTACAATTTCAGCTGCGCTCAGATGCTGCATGTAGTCTATTCAACACAGTGAAATATAACTAAGTGTTCTGCAGAAGATGAACAGTTCAATATCTTTCTGACCTTTGCACTTTGATGAGTAAAGATTCTTTAAATGAGCCGTGCCGTAGAGGTTGTTGAAGTCGGATCATCATTTACTTCATTTTTATTTAATGTTTAGAGATTAAGATCTCTTCTCCAAGGACATCAGCTTTAAAAATGTCTGCTTGCTCTTATATAAAGGCACTACAGTGCTAAAAAATCATGACCTTGTTACTGAAAATAATCCAACACATGGTCTATAAATATCTATATGTATTTTTGAATTATTACTGAAAGAGAGTAGATGAATATATGCTAGAAATAAGCTGTTTATTGTATTATATTTTTTGAGAGTATCAATCCAAAGTACATTTCATTTAAAGAAAGTGAAAGTTAGTCAGTGTTTTTGCTGAATATAGTCGGCTGAAACAGCATGTACACAGTTAAAACTCCCATTGGAATAGTTGCATTTTTGTGTATTTGTCTTCCTC
Source organism: Serranus cabrilla (assembly GCA_903364295.1). NCBI lineage: Eukaryota > Metazoa > Chordata > Actinopteri > Perciformes > Serranidae > Serranus > Serranus cabrilla. The sequence goes on along the minus strand of CAFUXE010000008.1, from coordinate 790,701 downwards.
ATCTTACCGCTACATTAACCCCAACACCTCAGTTTTTTAACAGATGGCACTGAATTAACTAATATCCCTCATACTGTAAAAATATCCATATTTATACATTTGCAAATCTTGCCCAAGTTTTGCATAACCACCGTGAGTCCATTTCCAAAGTGTAATTGTTGACACAGCTGATGAAATAGTAACAGCAGTGATTCATCACTGTCGTGGCATCATTACTGCAATAATTTAACCGAACATGGGTCATCAAAACAAGCCCCAGCAAGCTAGAAACCATTCATCGTTTCACCGTCACTCTCTCGCCTGCTAATTTAAAGTGAGAGGAGAGTGGCACTAATGTTTTTGTGTGAGCATCATCAGTTTCTGGATAAGCGTATCTGATTGGTTGCATGATTAATTGATTAGCATGCGTGGGGAATGGATTGTTTGCATGATTGATTGAGTGATGGGTCACAGGTGGGATCAGTTGTTTAGTGTTATGAGACGTAACATGGAAGAAGAAGTGACTGCTTCATAAAAAGTAAAAAAGGATCATTTGACTGCTAATGCTTTGCAATTGTTTGATTAGAAATTTCAACTTTTAAAGTTACAAGAAACATCGAGAAACAGAAACAGAAGGAGGATTCACTGTTCTGTGTTTTTGGTGATTTAAAGTTTATACTTTTGCCACTCGCAGACTTATTGTTTTTAGTGGAACAATCATATTCAATTGCGTATCAAGTAGTTTCAAACTTTCCTAAAATACAATTACAATGTTGCACTTTTTCTTTTTCTTTCTTCTTCTTATATCTGATTTATGTGAGTTGGAAACCTTTTCCAAAACTGTTATCATATAGGTGCTTCCACTGATCATATGATGTTCTGCATATGATGTGAGTTATAGTAGGCACCTTTATCCTCCACACCTTCTGCTAAGTGTAAAGTTTATAGCGTCCCCGGGTGATTTACAATATATGAGCAGGTATGAGCTGTTCAAGGACACTTTACAGGGAACATGGCTTTTATTAAACACATATCTGCTGCTGCAGGGATCAAACCTGCTCGCTTTCTCCATGCACCTTAACAGCTTCCACAGCATGTCCCCCACTTTTAGTCATAGCCAAACAAAACAACAGCATGCGTGTTGCTTTCTCCCATAATGCCTCCCCCAGATATGTAAACAACATAGACACAACACTCAGCCCACCTCCTTGGACACAGCACCCTGTTGGCTGGCTTGCCGCCATTTTTTAGCCACTAAATGTCAACGCAAAAGGAGTTCTGTGGTTTATGAGCACCTGGATGGGGAACAAAGAAAAAAAAACTGGCTGGGAGAGAGGGAGAAGAAAAAGAAAAAAAAAACATTAAATTAATCCTCTAAAAGCCTTTTAGCAATATTGCCCTCCCACAGCGATCTGGTAGCACACACAGAAACCACTTCCCATCATTTAATTCCAGCTGAAATTTAATTTAGTCCGAGAGCTATTCATTTTGTTAAATGAATGCGTCGCCCACCCCCAAACCACCAGCACCCCAACATGCATACATATGCAGTACACACACAGACCTTGTGTTCTGCACATACACACATCCTCAGATGACTCAGTGGTAACTCTGTCCATTTTATTTTTGGACTAATGTATTTAACACCACGAATGACAAGTTTAACTAACACCCACCGATACCAGCCAGCCAGCCAGACACACACACACTCACACAGAGACACACATACGACACAGGAACTTCGTGACAAGGACTATATGCTGAGTCACTCAGCCTTTTTTCTTAAGTGCACTTCTAGGAAGGCTCTCCACATCTCCCCTGACTGATCCAGTCACATTCCACGCATCATAACATCGAGGTTTGTGGTTGTATATGTGTGTGTGTGTGTGTGTGATGTTAGGAGCTATGCTGACGCAAGAAGACAACATCTCGCTTATACAATTTGACCACAAGGGTCAAGGGTACGTGAAGTTACCATGTCCATACAATAGCCCTGTGACTCACTGTAGAGACCAAGCTGCAGTTCTAAAGAAAAGAAAGAAGAAAAGCTCCCTGAAAGTAGAAATGATCACCATCAGGAGAAGTCCTCGTTACTGCGTGTAACAGACACACTGCGAATGAGAAAACTGCCCGTCATTAAAACTACTGTTCATATGCAGCACCCAACAGATAATATGAAAAGGCAAACTGGCATTTTCCAGCCCAAGCAGCCCCTTGATAGCAAAAATTATTTAATTGGCTGTAAGCCATATTCCTGCTAAGCACCTCTGTGACAGACAGGAGTTTGTAATACTTTAGGAGCCCTGGCCTTTTTATATACCACCTGGTGAGGAAATCTCCACATCAAACACTTCTCTTGATGCCTCAAGAGGCCGGGCTTGCAGCTGCCCCCCTTTAAAACACACACGCACACATACACACACATGCGCGCAGACACCCTGCCCACCGCACCAGCTGATCAAAGCCCCTGTTTGAAGCTTTCCCGTTTGGAATCCCTGGCAGGCAGCGCCAAGACCCAAGATTCCAGTGTACAATATCCTGAGCCATCTCACCTCAGATGATCTGAGGAAGCAAAGGTTACAGAGAGGTTCGTGCTTCATGCACCCATGTAAAGGACCTGACGTTTATTACTTGTGGTGGATTGAGCGTAAAAAATTACAGATTTCTATAGGTTTGATAACTGTTGGAAACATTTTCATAGTGGTATCCTTATTAGGACATCACCATGCAGTGCCGGATGTTTGGAAGAACTCTGCCTAATCCACCTAAAACTCACCTGGGTTTCAAATTTCAATTAATTACTTGAACAATGGCGAGAAAAGCAGCTAACAAACCACATCCCCTTCTCGCAGACATGCCTCAACCCCCATTGTCCTCCGTGGTGAAACAAACTGGAGATGTAGCGATTCACTTTCTAACATGGACAGAATTTTTTTAATAATTGAAACTGGATGTTGGGGTTCAGGTCTCGAGTCAGCAGCTGAATGCTGTTCTGAGTTTATGCTGCCAGTCATGATATCATCAAATGGTGCGGGCACCCTCGGGCTCATGACTCTGGAAAAGGTTTTGTGCTGCCGGACTGCTAACACAAGGAACAGGTGGCTTTATGAGCTGCTGACCGGATGTGATGAACTGATCAGTGTTTCAGATCAATGTCTATGCAGAAACTATGCAGAAATATACAAATATGTGTCAAGATTCTGCTGATGTTGAGCGTATCACATGTAAACAGTACACTAAAACATACATTTGAGGTGAGAAATAGGCAATGTGGTAACAGAATCTTGGTCTATTTGGTCGTTTAAGTTGAAGATCTTGTTGTTTTAGTGAACTGTTAAGCTGTAATTTGAGATCAAGAGTTGTGTTTGTGATCAAGCAGCCCTGTTTTTCAGCTTGAAAGCAAGCCAAGCACCACCCTCTGCGCTTCATTACATGATTTGTTGCTTCGATTGGGTTGTTTGTCCATTCGCAAGCATTTTGTTAGCACATTACATGATCCAGTATGTTAATTTAATTTGGTTTAATAAACTTTTAAGTTAACAATACTACAATCAAAGTAAAATACCATAGATTGAGAAATCAGTTTTCTCGACCCAATTTTGTACCAAATTTTGTGTCTTATGAGTTATTTCACACATTTTATATTGCCAGAATTATTTCTTTAAAGTTAGAATATATGATAAACAAAACTGTCAAAGCCCATATCTCGAAACTGTTGTCAGTTCCTACGTGAGAAGTATTCTTTTTTATCTCTGTTTTCCATCCTGCAGAATAATTTCAGGATCCTTTCTAAAACATCACACATTCCTGGAAAAAACACACAGTGTGACGGCAGGGCAGCATAGTGATGAGCAGGCTCGTCCAGGGGGAGCTTCCAGCCCCCACGCTGGCAACCATCCACTTGCTAAAGTGTCTATGAGCAAGGCACCCCAGGATTGTTGTTCTTTAGAAATTGCCTACAGTGAAATGAAATATTATATTCTTATTACATTTTTAGCTCTGCTCACTGATGGATAACTGGCTGCTTGTGGGCTGAATCTGGCAGTAGACCGACAGCAGGACTGCAGTTGTCACAGCTTTATACTGTCATGCATTGCTGGTAAACTGCCTGTGAAGGCTTTTGCAATAATTATGTGATATTCCTTCCTCCCTGAAGCTTTTGACAGACAATTTCTTTTCTCTTAAACCATATCATTTGTTATTAATACCTTCAAATGCACCCTGTTGCTCGACGTAGAGCAAACCTGAGATTCTACATCGAGTTGTTATGAATTCTTACATCTGAACACTAACTGCCTTTGGAAGAAACCTGTCAAATCTGGTGCACATATCTTTCAAAATGTTTATGTAACTGAATCGGTTACTCAGCTGTACTCAGCTCAATGCAGAGATTGAGCGAAGAGTACCCATTTTTTGTGGTCCTCTTCACTCAGTGTTAGTGCTGAGCTCTGAGGTCTTTGCTAACTGGGTTGGAAAATGCTCTAATGGCAAGTGCAAAGACGAGTGGCCAACACTGGGTTCAATATATATGGCTGAAGCTGGAGGTGTGTGTGTGTGTGTGTTTGTTTGAATATGTCTCACTTTTGACCCTATTACAGTAGATGTCTAACCTTTGCTTTCCATACAGTATAGAAGCTCTACTTATCACCCAGGTGAACTGTGGGTGACTTCCTTTCACCATAAGAGCATATCTGTGTATACATGTGTGGGTGTACTTGTACTTCCTTCATAGTGAGGACCGTAACATGTTTTTAACCAACAGAGTGAGGACATTTTTGAGAAGAGAGGACATTTGGGCCGTTCTTCACTTTAAACGCCCTTTTGAGGGTTAAGCCTTGGATTTAAGGTTCAGGCTTGGGGTTAGAGTTACGGTTGGGATTAGGCATTTAGTTGTGATTTATTTAGTCTAAGCTTTAGGTTAAGATGATGTATGTATAGACAGGAGTGATAGAATCCTCCTAGTGTGTTCAATGAACATCCTCTCAAGCATGGCACTATAAATGTGTTTTGCTCATATGAAAGCTTTAGATTTGCAAAGTGTGGTCAGTGAGGTTCACCACCTGTGCAGTAAATTATGGTTGATTCCTTCTAAAGTGCCAGGTGATGCATTAAGAGTTTCAGCTGCTCCACTGAATACTTTGGCTTTCCTTAAAGTTAATGGAATCTTTAAAGTCGTGTCCACACCAATAAATTGCAAATACATTTTAAAATGCTGTTTACAGGTCAGACGGTGTCCTGCCTTGTTAAGGTTTGGTTGAATGGATAATCTGCTTGGTCCTCAGGGTCTTCAGGTATTTTCTTTCATGTCACCTTCACTATCACATCAACCACTTTGTACTAACATAGCTAGAAACACTGAGTATAAGTTTGCCACAATAATTATCCTGAAAAGCACTGGGGATGTCAAGGGATTGAGCAACGCAAGTTCACCTGCATCAAATGTTATCAGATGATTGAATGAACATGATGAGTGATTATTAGCCAATAAGTTTGGGTGAGTAGGGGCCTGCTCCACCTGCTGGTATGCCAGTAGATCGTTAACACTCCATGAATGGACTGATGTATTAACATGTTGTTTAGCTGCGTCCTCTACTGGCTGAAGGGGTTATGGATGACAACAAGGTGAAAGTGAAGTTACGGAGTGTAAGTGTGAAGGGGCAAGCAAGGAAATGCATGAAAATAAGCACAAAAAGTCGCACTTATGACAAGTGGATCAAACAAACCAGAAATATCACCCAAAAACAAAAGTTCACTTTGTTACTTGTAGTAACGGCGGTTAACGTCTGTGTGTTTACATGACCTAAGTCATGCAAATGTGCATTTTAAAAAAACTTTTTAAGCCCTCTTTTTATCATGGTTAACCAAGACAGTTTTTGCCCTAGTGCTTTTTTCAGGCATAATGATCAGGAAACTGTGACCTTTTAGCTAAATGGAAATGCTTTGTTTTTCAGTGAGCGGTCATTGAATTGGCTGATAACGACCTTCTGAATCTGCCAGCAGGTGGACCAGGCCTTTTCTTGCCCATGTTACAGGCTGATCACTGCTGATAACAGCTGATAATCATCTGGTAAGATTCAAAACGTGGCTAGTTCTGGTTCTCCTTGGCTCAGGGAATGATCGAGATATTCGTCCCTTTTTGGTGATTTTAAGTTTCGCTACACACTCAATAATTTTATCCATTGCTTTTCTACTTGGTGCAACAATTGCTATCCAAGTTGAGTGTATTAACATAATTTACCAAGAATACATGTAATTATGTGCATGTGCTCTTAAAAACACACAAAATCACCATGTTTTACTATGTTGTTAAAAGTAATAATAGTGGTGTGGAGTTTAAATGATTAGATTTATCTTTGGTCATGCATTTCTGACATGAAAGATAAAATTAGTAAAACGATTTTCTGAATCCTCGGTGAGGTCAGGACTTCCCGTCTACAGAAGAGTGCTTGTCATGCCCCCAGACTAAAATATATTATCTGACATCAGAGAGAGAGCTTGTGGGTTTGTCTGGAAACCCCGACTGAATTGTTCATTTCCACAACGACTACAGTTTTATGTTGGGTTGGTTTTGATATTTTTTTTACAGAATGTGCCCAGAGGAATAATTCTGAAACATTTGTGTGAGCAAGTGCTTTGATACTATTACGACTACAGAGATACTAATTCTACAATAACCTCAAGCACCACAGTACCAATTCAGTGTCAGAACAGTATTTCTAAGGTTATGACAGCTCCAACTATTTTAAATTAGAATTTTTCTCTTCTATGATATTAATTCAAAACTTAAAGCTTTCCAAAGGAGAGCACTACCTTCATGCTTTAAATAAACACATAAAGTGCATGCAGATGGAGACTTCCTCATCATTAACTGCATTAACTCCGAGAGAAAGCCCCCAGGAATAGTGTGGAGGTTTCAAGCCAATTTGATACAACAAAGACTCTTTTTACACCAGGAAATGTCTGTAAATCAGTGGAAGTTCACTTATAGTCCAGTTTTTCTCACACATCCATGATTGAGAGGTGTTTTCTTGTAATCCATTGTGTACATAATAGGTATATCTTTCATGCACAGCTGAGAAAAACAGCTCCCCCTGAGGCTGTGGGCAAAGGTCATAACCCCGAGGTTAATAAAATGCCCTTTTGAAAATTATTCAAAGCTATATTTTTACACCCTTTGTCACATTACATCTCATCAAAGACATTTCCCTCCAGCCTTTATTGGAAGGGTTTGGAGAGCAAGGGGAGAAACACAATACAGTGATGGCTTTATTATCACTCATTTATTTTACATAGTTATTGAGGTTTTGTGGGTTTCTATTAGCTATAAAGGTTTCTATCCAGTAGAAGCACATGTTGGTCGGCTGTTTTTGCCAGTTTTCATCAAAGTTATTGTCAATTTCTGTACCACCAAAATCATGGAGAGGATGTGGTTATTTCATTGGAAATAAAGGAAACTTCACTTTGGAAGAAGAGTCAACAGGAGTATATGAAATGTGACAGACTTTAGCATCTAAGGGCATCTACCAATTGACTCATTTATTTACAGCACAGGGATCATAATCTAACATTGGTAAATTATGTTGAGAAATGCCACCTGTCACACCTTTAAAATCACTTCACACATAAATTGCGCTTGACTTAATTTAACAGTGTCTGCACATAGTGGCAGCATCACAAATAGCTTGCCAAGCTGACATTGGTATTTGAGCTCAGCCAATATAGAGTATACTGCCTATTGATTTACCTACTCATCTGCTAACCACCCCTGTGGTCTCGACAGTCTCTGAACCCATGTGAAGGTCATCCGCTCTCCTACTGGCTGAGTTGCCACAGAGCCAGCCGGTATCGGCCTGGCCCGATGCCTGCCTTGGGGCTCCCGGCCCCTCCTCCTTGCTGGGATGAGGCCAGACAGAGGTGTGATGGCTGTGGGCAACTTGCCCCTATTCCCCTCCACAGTTTGTCAGAGCGTGTCTCAGAAAGGGTCGAGGAGTGTCAACATTTTTGTGACGCCACAGGAGAGTGCAAGACTGTGTGACTTGGTGTGTGCGTGAGCAAAGTTGGAAAAGAGCACACGATTGTGTTTTGAGTCATCCTCTTTGATTATAAAGAGCATTTCACAAAAGGTGTGCGTGTGTTTTGGAGGGAGCTATTGTTATTCAGAGCCTCCCTCAGCATGGAGAATGAGGTGATGAGTCTCACAAAAGGTGGAAGACAGTGTTCTCAGTTGGAGGTCAGGGTGAAAGTGGTGTTGGCACCTCAAACCAGAGCGGTAAAAACAAGTTCTGTAAACTGAGGACCAAGTCAAGTCAATTGTATTTGTGTCAGGAAACAGAAAAATGTTTCTCACACAGTGCTTTACAGTGACCAGAGGCCCAGGTGCAGACAAAAGAAGTTGCCTGATAACTTTGACGTCGAATGCTACAGTGTGCTGCACACCAGCTGAGACACGACTTTTAGTTGTTCTGAGCTTCACCTTACTAAGTGAACACAACAGATGTATAGCCAGGGAGCAGCTGAGTACTGGTACTTGCTTTTACAAAAGCTTTATCAAAAGCAAGGTGGTATGTGGCATGTTGCTACAGGTACTGGGGATAAGATGAAAAACAAACCATGGCGCCGAGTTTGAAGGCGTGTTAATCGACAGAATCGTTTTTCTCCCTCTCTGAGAGGGGTTTTTAGAGCTCTGGAAAAGTTAAATGCAGCAATTTTTGATTGTCTGTGTTGATGCTTGTGAGCTGACTAATCCAATGTCCCGCCCCGTTAGTTAGTATTGCTACATTGGACAATTGGGGCCACTGGAGCCAATCCCATTGGGCAAGAGGAAGCGTACACACTCGACAGGTCGCCAGATGATCACAGGCAATTTAGAGTCGCCAATTTGACCTAAGCTTGGACACGGACTGTTGGAGGAGCCTGGACGACCATGGGAGAACATGCAAACTACAAGTTTTCATGTTCCATTTTTGTCTCAGATGACCCCTTTAGATAACAAGGTATGGAGTTCTGTCGTCACTGTAAAGACTGGGATCACATGCAAGATAAGATTTCAAAATATATCCCTGCAACAGCATGTTGACCATATTGAACTGTTGGAAACGGAGGGTAAAATGAAACGGCAAATGCCAGAGAGCATCTTACTCAATTTGTATTGACAAGGTTTCAGCCGTAGGCTACTTCAAAGCTTTACTGTATGATGTTTGCGGTGTGATGCTTCAATGGCCTTGGGGTATTCCCTTTGGTGTGAAAGAAAGCATACCACTGGAATGATAACTCTCTTGCAGCAAGTATACAGCCTCTGGGATTTGCCCGTGGCACAGGGAATTGACCACAGTTGCTTTCTTTGCATACACTAATAGCACACTTCCCGTGAAAGATCCACATTGGCATGCATGGACAAGGGAACACTTTCATTCATGCAACCATACATATGGGCCAATAAAGTGATCATAATCATGGCTACTTGCAAAGGCTCTCAAACACTACTTTCACCTCACAATCTTTTGCTTGTTTAGATTTTTTATTTTACGTGTCATGATTATAATTACCGAGCTTTTTTGCATGCTTAGTATATGAAATGATGCTGCAGTAGTTTTAGACGGGTTCATGTGCAGTTTGTTTTCACAGATCTAGCTTGCTTTCATGGGTGTTTCAGATCTTTGAACTGCATTGTGAATCCTCATTTCAGTCAGGTGTTAATATTTATCGTATTGATTGCGAGCTAGGAGACAATTTTACCAACTTCTCTGCGACTCACACCCCTCTCGAGTTCTAACAGCTTTGTACCTCTGAGTGACTTTCTCAGAGTTTCACTCTATGGAAACACACCATTTATCTCTGGGCTCTCTTCTCCAAGGCTGTGCTTTAAACTGGAGTGTCAGTCTCCCAGGCCTCTCAAAGGAGACCCGGGTGTCCTCAGCCAGCCACTCATGGCTCTGCCACTTTCCCACTCCTTTTCGACTTACCAACTTTTGGATGATTTGGTTTTCAGAAGCGAGATCAAAGAGCCGGCATTGCCCCATCTGCCATGTTTTTGCCACTCTTGTTGCTTTCCAGAATCAATGACGCAGAGCTTCCTTGACAGCCAGTGTGTGAATCCTCACCAGTCACATCATCTGGAGTTTATTTTTCATGGTCACGGTATTTTTTTTTTTTCTTTTTTAAACAATAGAATCATACCATCCCCAAGCAAGCAAGAAAGGTTGCACGTTAAGTGGATTCTTTTATATTTTTCTTTGCATCTCAAACAATGTGCAGCATGTGGGTGTGAGGGGGCGAGAGGGTTAAATATTTCAACTTCAGATAGTATAACCTACCTGGCATTTGAGATGGTGTATATACACTTAGTCCAGAATAGAATCGCAGTGTGTGCGTTTGGAAATGTGTGTGTGCACTCGCGAGTTATGAATTTTTACACTGCCCCTGTGCTGCTCAGGCTTTCCACATTAATTCTTTGGTAGCCCGAACAGGGCAGTCAACTCTCATTTTGCAGAGCGGGCACGTAGGGGAGGGAATGTTCTTTAGTTTAACCTTGTCATAGAGGCATGAGATGCCAAAGACAAAAGCCTTGCAGTGCTGGCAGAGGCCACCTCCAATGTTATTGTTTTCTTTGGCAAGACTGCAGTGAAATTGGCCTGACATTACGCCTCAACCTCTTGTGTTCAAACAGCTGCCCAAAGGTAAGGATGTCAAATACAACACATAGCTCTGCTTTATTGAAAAATCACTCAGTGTAACACACGATTTGAGGCCTGAGCTGCGAATATTACACTTCTACTGTATCCAGAGGCAGCTGAGATGGTGTTTTACCTGTTGAAGAAGGGGAATTAAAACATTTATAAAGTCTAATTATACCACACATAACAACATTGATAAAGTAATCTTAACACAAGGTCAACTATTATCTTTTCCTTTCATTAAACTTTAATCATCAGCAGATTAATAAGATTCTACTTTTATATTTAGTTGTAGTCATAACTCCAATGTAGCTCAGTAAAATCAGCTTTTCCCTTTTTCTCTGCTTTATTAATTTTACAAGATTTTATTTATTGCCGCAAAAAGCAACATGTGAAATATGTTGCTTTATTTTGAAATATATTGTCTGACAACCCAGGTGGACATAGGAGTAACTTACTTTGTGCACTACTTGAGCTGCAGATATTTTTGTTTTATTTGAAAATAAGTCGTATTTTTTAATTCTATACAGAAGATTAAAAGCAGTGCTTAAAGGAAAACCCAGATTTTCAACCCAGTGTCATATATTATAATTGTTTTGTGTGGCTAGAGTCCAGATTTGGTCCACTACCTTTTAATTTATTCATGAACATATATGTTGCTTGATGTGATTAGGCAAGGCAAG
>CAFUXE010000008.1:760857-779130 GCA_903364295.1 Serranus cabrilla | reverse complement strand
CAAACAAGGCACGATTAGTGATCAGTAAGATTGACTTCATAATCACTTAACTTGACATCTTATTAAAATCTCCACCAACAGCTTTTCCTACCATCATCTATATTTCTTGTAATCATTTTTTATGGATTATCCACATGGGGTAATTGTATATTATTAGGTAGGATGAAAAAAAAAATCCAAGACAATTAACATTCTGCAACTACTATCTGTTTTCCAGCATGAGTGACTTTCTGTCTCTCTGCATAGGAAACACAAGGCTCCTCTTTCTCCTACACAGGTCTGCTTTAAGTTGCATAAACACCCATGCAAAAATAAGCATTAGGATATTGAGCCACTGAAGGGAGGAGTGCACTTGAGTCAATGTTTTGAGAGTGTAGTATGATGATAGGAGAGCGTCTTCTGTAATAAATAGCTCATCTGAGGCGACTGAGGAAGAAGCTTTTTATAGTGCTTGGAGCACTGGGCCCAGGTGCTGACAATTGCAGTGATTGCACACCTCCACCCACCAATTACCTGAAAGTCAAACCAACATGCAAACCACAGGACAACTCAGGCAGGAAAGGCCACTGTCATGTTAGCTATTTACTCTGGGAAGCCTTTAAAAGACAACTCACTTCTTGTTTTCCCTTCCAGACTATTTGTACAAGCAGTGATGTGTAGATCCTAATTGTTTCCTTGTATGAACATCTTTTCCTTTGGGTTTCAGTTGAGGGGTTAAGTTGGGTGGGAGTGGATCTAGAAAAAAATATTATTCGGAAAGAAACCTAACACAGTGTGTGAAGTATCAAATGAACTGTTGTGCAGTTACATATGAGACTCTTATATATAAGACTGTCCCCCCAAGAAAAAAGTCAGCAAAAAGCCCACTAGCCATTGTAGGAGTTATTACCCTTGTCCTCAAAGGAGGAAACAGTATAACATTAGAGCCTCAAAGTCTGCCAAGGTCAGAGGTCGTGGTGGTTGGAAGGGTTAACAGTGTCATTATGAATCTCACTGCTTTTCTTGGCAGACATGCTGTGTGTAGCAGCTGAGCGGTTAGGCAGATGGTTGAAGTTAGGCATTGATCTCGAGTGCTTAGGATCAGGACGATCTCAGATTATCTAATAATATTAATAATAATAAACAGATTCTGCCAATATCATACTTTGATACTGATGTCACAGTTTCTGTTTGTAGTCCAAGTATTGACAGTCAGCAGAACACATTGGCTGAAATGAAATCTTGGAACCCATCGGTTATCATCTGACGACGCCTTATTATTAGCGTAGCTTACCTAGCTTATGTGGCTGCTTGAAAAAATGCGGTTATAGGTGTCGTCTCTCAACTCCAACTCCATTCTCACGTCTCAAGTTGCTAATCAGACTGCAACAATGACTGGTGAATAGAAAAGAAGCCCAGATATCTGTTATCTATTATCTGGACACCAGCTACACCTGAACCTCAGAAAAGCTAGGGGATACAACCTGAAAAATGGGTTTCCATTACCTTGCAAGAGCTGGACACCTTGCTAATTCTAGCGCTTGAATGCTACGCAGGGTGTGTCTTGTGAAGAAAAGTAGCAGGATTCATATAAACGCATCAATACAACTTTGAAACAGTGGACTACTGTTAATTTCTTCTTTCCTACCAACAGCTATTTTTTTGTGACTACGAGTACAAACACTCACAAACATTAAACCAAAGGGTTTTTTTCTTTGAAGGTCACTTAACTTTGACAAAGTAGCCATTTTTACCCAAATCACAATGTTTCTCTCTGGAGGGTGTCTGCAAATATAGAGGGCTGCTTGGAATATATCCATTTTCTTTTGCTCGTCTCAATAATCGTACACCTTTCCTTTTAGTCAAGTGCTGTTACCAGAACTTCCTGGCCGACTATGCTCATCTTTATTGAGGTTCACTTGAGCTCTAAATTAGCTCATTAGCTGCCTAATTGGACAAATTAAAGGCCCAATCAGGAATGCTTTTGCTTTCAGAGGTTCTGTAGGTGCCTTTTAAATCATCTGTCGACTCAGATGGTGAAAGGAGGACAAATTTGCCAAGTGGAGCGAATAATTGCTTCAATTGAGTACAAGGAAAAGCTGGCAAACAAAAGGCCAGTGCATGCAGCTAACAGGCGAGACTGTGCACCCTCCCCAGTCATTGACAACCCCCAGGGCTATGATGTAGTGACTTTGTGAGGAAGGTTGGAAGACTGGAGTGTTGCTAAGCTGAAGACAACAGCTTGAGAGACTTTTCCTGCAGTTCAGAAGTGGTCCATATGACTCAGCTCTCATCCCCAGAAGACATGAGGGCTATTATAGAGTATTACACAGCTATCCAACAGACTGATGGCACAGCCTCCTGAAAGATGATTCTATCTTTTTATAAGTTTGGTGCAGGAAAGACATTGCTTAAAACATTTTTATAAGAGCGGTGTTGTTTTGATTTTTGCAAACATCTTGCCCCTGTGTGACCTACTGTGGAAGAGCCAGACAGCAAGTGCACTTTAAATTTTAATAGACAAGTCATCTGGAGCCAATGTGGTGAATGGGGTCATGGGTTTGCAGGAGATCTTGCATACTAAACAGGTAAACACCACATAGCGGCTTAATGGCCTTCATGTTCATTTACTTCATATCAGCTTTTCTAAATTGTGAATAATGGTTACTGATTGAACGATTTGAGACAAAGACCTTTGGGTATTTGGTGATTTTATTTTGCTGGACAGAAAAAACATGATGATTTTGTATTTGAATTTTGTATTTCATATGGAACAAAATACTTCAAGAGCCTGTATTTGTATATTTGATATTCTTAGGATTAACAATTTAATATGTCAATTCTCTCTAGGAGGGCACTCAGATCTCTGCCAGTCTTGCAATGTCAACATTTCAACTACTATTACATATTTACCACTTGTGAAAAAAAAGCATCTGCTTAATACCCAGTCTTATTGTCACATGAAGAACTAGTGCATCACTGTTAATGATCGCATTTACTGACAGAAACCGCCTGCTGGGCACCTTTGAATTAGCCGCCTCCACCTTCCAAGACATACTCTCGCATAGCCAGACCAATCTCCACAGCACTGAGTCAGCATTGGAGACTTGTCTGGCTGCAATCATTATTGCATTGCTATTTGGGGAAAAAACTGTTTGTTTGTATTTTTTAAACCAACCATAACTCCCAATTCTTGGGCCATGCTAAGCCAAGGAGCAGCAACAGTACTCCTGTAAAATACTAAATGCCTTAAATGTGATATCAGATTTTTAGAATGCATTTTTATGTACCATTACCAGCATTTTGTATTTTATTTTTGATACATTTGATTAGCAAATTGCTGAAATTTGTAATGAGGCACTTTTTAAAATGTATTTTTCCCCATCTTTGTCTACACAATATGGCTTCCAGAGACACTAGCGTATGGACCATAGCATGTGTCCAAATGGTGTATGACTGCCATTTGTCCTGACAATAATAGATTTTAAACCAAGGACTTTTCAATATAGACCCTCTACTGTCCATATAATGGTCATCTTTGTTGAAGCCCTGCAGTCTGTAGAGGCTTTGTGATGGTCAACATACATTTGCTTAATGCTCCGGGACCACATGTAACGGTGACTCGCTCACAGTATCGATCTATAGAGTCAAATCCAGATTATGTGTAGCATGGGTTATTCAACAGATAATTACATGTCTCTGTTTGGCAGTGTCTCTCTCTGTGAATGGAGGTGTCGTCAGCAATGAATGGAAGTCACTCAGGGCCCACTCAGAGCAGCAAAATCATTCTTTGTCAGTCTGCCGCAAAGTAAACACAATTTCACATCTCCTGATGGAGCGTGAGGGAAAATCCAGGCTAGCTGTGTGCTCACAGTGACCCTGCAGCAGCTAGCAAATCCTGAGTGCTGGGGGGTTTGGAGAACTTAAAGGGGAGCGGGGTGGTACTCTGCACCAAAGCTGCAGAACTGTCAGCTAATTTTTCAGGGCTTAATTACTGCAAGCTGCAATTACCAGCCAGCTGTCTATGCCCCCTCTCGTGGCGGTGCCACCAAGGAGTCTGCCCACTGACTTCCCACAACCCCCCACTGTCTGTCTTACACACTCACACAAACACAGAAATACAGACATGCAGGCTCAAATTAAACCACATGGCCAGTTGAATGAGTGTGTACAGTATGACTGTTTGACATCCCTGTCCATATATGCATTTGTGCATGCCTGTCCATATCTTTTTCTTCACAGGATCTGTCACATACCAGTAAGAAAGTGCAAACAGGAATGCTTGCTTTTACACAACACAGACACCACACAATTCTGCTTATACCAGTATGATGAGAGTTTTCCCCATTAATATCATTCTGAAGGACCCTCAAGTGCCGATACTAAACAGTGCATATTGAAGGAAAGGATAACAATACATACTCAACAATATCATAAAAAGAACAACACAAATGCATTTATCCGTCTCAATACTTTCCATCTTCTCTTATCTAACTTATTTGTGCCTTCAAGCTTCAATTCCTTAGATTCTTACCAAAGACAGATAAATATATAGTGGTAACAAACCACACATTCTTACTCCGAACTCTCGAATACAGCAGCCCTGTGCTTAAAACTGTGATTGTTTAGCAGCTCCTTGAGCATCAGTTTCTCTCAGGTTAGGATGAAAAGATCATGGTTTCAGTTAAGTTATGTAAATTACATAACCTAAAAGGTAAATGTCAATGCGTGTCTTTCGTGTCTCTTTACCCAGCCATCCACCGATTCAGACTTTATCACTCTTTATACTGCATCTCCTGACTCTCTCCTTTACTCCCACCACAACAATGGGCCACTTCGAAGTTCATAAATTAAAAGCATGGGGTGACTTAACAAGCTTCCATATTTGACAACCTGTGAGTGAGAACAGGCTGCTACAAAAGGCTCTGATTTGTTGGGGACTATTTTTAACAGTGTATTATTATATATTTGGTGCCCTGTTGGCTTTTACACCAATAGGGAATGTATATGAGATTGAATAAATAAAGGATACATTGGAATTGCTCATTGCAATGAAAGAACATCTAACTCTATCAGGCTTTTGCCACAGAAGCAATAAACAGTAACAAATAATAGACAATATCCTTTTATTGTACTTCTATCTGTCACCCTTCTGTTGTGCTTTTCCTCCACTGCATCAGGGCTATTACACAGAATCAGCATGCTTTGATTTGCATTAGCATGCAGGGATTCACATTTGTGGCCATGATTTTTAAGTGCTGAATCTGTGGTGAATATATTTGTGACTTTAACAGCATGCTCCTGCCATGCAGATAACCCACCAAAACCATGAAGTGAAACAAAAACAAGTATAACAAAAAAAAACATGGAAAAACATGGCCTAATATGCACTTGGCACAGTACAGTTGCACAGTGAAAAGAAAACAACTGTTTCTCTCTCCTTCTCTTCCAGTTGGACATGGCGGTGGGGGCTGCTGAGCACACAGTAGCGTGACAGCCCCGTCTCAAGTGGACAGACACAATTAATCCCAGGGACAGTAGAGACCCGCTGACAGAGCAAGATAAGGTATTGGCCAGTGCACACTGCTCCACCTGACCTGTTGCACATGAGCATAATTTAGCCCTTATGGCATATATAATGTGTTCTTTCTTGCTTGATGTATGTAAAAAAGATTACCATGTTCAATTTCTTGCACACGAATTAAATCAAATTATTTATGGCTTGTAGGGTTTTATAAACACATCTGCCTGAGAATGTAATAAAGCAGATGTTTGATTTTTGCAAAAATACCAATATTCTCTTATATATGGGGCTTGGATTTCACATGCAGTGGTTTCAAAGGCTGACATCCAAAAAATGCAAAGGGATCACTTTAATTTTCCTGTGGAACTCAGCACAGCCAGGCATTATCTGAAAAGTGCAACCACTCTGAATATCCATTTTGGGGTTGATATTTTTAGAGCTATTGAGCATATATGTCATTCAACATATGCCATTTGATGAAAGCTTTTATCCTGAGTGCCCCACGAGTCCCGTGAGTGCACACATTTTTAGCATGGATAGTCACGGTGGGAAGTAAACTGCTAAATCGGACAGCGTTAGTGCCATCCTTTACTTAGTAAATTCACAAGCCAAAATGACACATTTCCAGGAACCCTCAGCAGTCTGATGTTACTGATATTCTCGCGTTCCATTGCTTATTGCTTGACTGGGAAATAATGTTTTACATTTTGAGCATTTAGCTTACAAGGGTTCAGTCTCCATTTCAGAGGATATCCTGTAATTTTAATACCACTCCCATTATATCCCAAATAAAACCAGCCACACCCAACCATCCACACAGCAACAACAACAGTGATGGTTGATAGAACTTGTGACAAATGTATGTACTGTGTGCCTCTAATTCTTTGTTGACTCTGCCACAGCACCCCTCTGCACTGGCACCCTGACCAACTAATAAGAGTTGCAGTAAACAACCACATGGCCCCCCTCTGTCTTCTCAATTGTAAACACTACTAAAAAAAAAGCCCAGCCAAGATGAGAGCACTGCTGACTCCAGGGACAAGATGCATAAAACTCCTGCTATGCCCACAATGCACAAAGACAGAAATATGCATATGTATTCCCTTCATTAGATTTATATTGCAGCACATATGCCTGATTCTGCTTCATAAATCTCAATCGTTTTGGAACCAGGCACACAGGAACAATTCACAAACCGAGTTGAGCATAAATGGATGTAAAAATGCCCTCAAACAACAAGTCGTGTCTGCTCCACATCACCTCCGGCCTACCACTGAGAAATACAAAGAGGAAGTGCACTTTTACTGACCGTGTCACATTAGGTAGTAATTCATCTTGTTCTGCAAACCATCACTGTGGTAAAATCTCAATCATCACTATTATGAAACTTCAGAAGGATGATCAACTGATATCATTTTAAATAAAATGTATAAATGCACCTTTGACTGTTTACCGAATGCTGTGCAGCAAAATCAATGAAGTTGTTGAATAACCTGATGTGGAAATGCTTTATTATAGGGTTAAGTCTCTCATCTTATA
The DNA here is from genome assembly GCA_903364295.1 of Serranus cabrilla. NCBI lineage: Eukaryota > Metazoa > Chordata > Actinopteri > Perciformes > Serranidae > Serranus > Serranus cabrilla. Next base: position 772,088 of record CAFUXE010000008.1, on the reverse strand, counting down.
TTTCATGTTCACCTTATTTTATTCTCAGCTATCTCAGCTATAACCGTGTGTGCACCAGTCTGTGTAACATGTGAGGTGTGCCATTATTCGCCCTCTCGTCTTGTATAAACACAAGTTAATGTGTGTGAAAAGGTTCGTGTTTTTAGTGCATACACATTGTTTAGTCCTCTGTCTCCTCAAAATAATCTGAGGTACCTTTAATGCTTTTTCTTAGCTGCATTTTACATTTCTATGACTGGATATCTGAGATACTTGACGGTGCCACATTTTCTGTAACTGGACTTTTATGATGATATCAACATAAAACTTTCACTTTTTTGCAGCAAGCAGGTGCATGGGACATAGTTGAAGTGAGGGAGAAGAGGGCAAAGACAATCAGACAACTTGTTTTTGTTCATTGTGCAAAACAATTGAGACTATAAAGTCTCCAAATGCATAAAGCAATGGTGCCAAATTATGTTTTAATTTTAGTGCAACAGTAACTTATTTGCAGCTGGTGTCATGGAGGGGGGAAGGAGTCATGTGGAAAACAAGGGCTTTCATTGTAATTTACTGCACACTAAATCAATACCGTCCTAAATGAACCATTAGGACTTAGCTATTTTTTTTTTATTTTTTTTTTTAAGTATTTAGTGTTTCACATTGTTGCCCCCAGCAGAGCAGCAGCTCTTAATATTCCACCAGCTGATTAACAATTCAGGAGGCATCAAATTGGATGTAGGGGACACTGAGGTAAAGAGGAGAAAGGCCATGTAAGGATAACAAAACTTTATACTTCATGAATGTTGCATTCTTACAGTAAATGTGTGTTGTTTTTGTATTACTTTTATTTAAACCTGCCAATAAAAAAAGGATATTTATATTTAATGCAGCTTTATTAAACTGTTTTAAGATCAATTGCTTCTTGAAGTTCATCAGTTAATCAAACTGTATTTTTGCATGCTTAGTTGAATGCCTTACTTAGGAGGAAATTACTGATCTTATCTGTGATTCACATTTCCTGAAAAGCCAATTTAAGACAAGCCATGGAGTCAAACCAGCAAATGTCCACTTGCGAACCATCCTCCGACCTGCAGGCTACCTCTCTGCACGTGTTACAGGCATGCAGAGTCTTCTGACCTTACTAGGAAGATATAGATAAAGCTACTACTTTCTTGGTAAGTCCACTGAGACCAAGGCTTCATCTGTGCTGGAGGCTATTAGCTACAGTCTGCAGTAATTTTGACAACATTGCCTTTTATCTCCCAGTGGCAGACGTTGAAGATGAGGGTGTTAAATTGGTCACTTTATTGCTTCAGATGCGTCACTTCAAGGTAAAGTGCATGTGTGTGTGTCAAGACTGTTGAAAGGGCAGCAGTAGCACTTTTTTTTGTTTTGAATGCCTGTGAAGCTAACAATAAAAAGGAAGGCGAATCTGGGCAATCCAGTTATTGTCTTCAGATCTGCTTTTGTCATGTAGCACACAAAGGGTGCTAATGTCCTCCAGTCTGCATCACCCACAACACTTGATACATGCCCTCTGATGAAGGCTGAACTTCTGTGTACACAGACATGTCTTATCTTCAGGAAGAAAAAAAAACCTTCATGTAGAAAACAAAACATTTCCTGTGTGTGAGATCCTTGGAATTAAAGATCAATCCCCGCTGTAACTGTGTTTTTACTTTGAGCGAGGTTTTGCTTTTTTTCTGTTCAGTGTGTTTTCCTGTCATGTCTAGAAGGATGAAATTAAAAGTGACATGAATAGTTGCTTTACGATATCTCCTCATTTATCCATGAAGCATCATTGGCTCTTTGGACTGGTGCCGGGTGCTAGACTTATTATACTCTGTGGGTCATTCACACCTTTGGCTCAGATATATGGATGCCAAGATGCAAGGCCAGGAAGTGCAAGACTTTCCTGAACAAATACATTCATCTGACTGCTTCATCAAGTTGAGAAGACATATAGAAAGATGGCGAGTGCTAAGTTAACTCGGCTCACTTTTGGTACCAGACTCTTTCACTGTTTGTTTTTCCGCTACTGATAGTACCATGTGAGTATTCTTACAGATGATGCCACCGCTTTAAAATGTAGTTGCATTCGGCAAATAAAAAGGAAAAACCGCAGCTGGGCTACTTAAAAAATCCTGGGTTTGTCACAGTTCTCTCTGACCAATCAGTACTTTGCAGTGTTTTATCTTCATCTTCTAGTATTGGCTCCGATTGCCTGGAACCTCAACCGAGGTAACTGGAAAAAGACCAGACTGGTCCCCCAGATCGTATGCAGAGGGTGCAAAATACGACCTATATTTACGTAGTACACCATCCTTCGCTTTGCTTCCGCCGCCATCTTGCTGAAGTAGTTGTAATGATTGAAAGTAAATACACCAATCCAACCAAGCTGTCAATCCTAAAGTCTCAACTTCTTTTTAAAGCATCAAACAACTAAATAAAACCAGAAAAATTAACACTTGAACATACATCCGTGTGATAGGCACTATCTAAATGACAGACGCCATCTTTGTGGAGCCATCATGTCTTCCGTCTTTAAATACAGTCTATGGTGTGTGTCCTCAAATAGCACCTTTTTAGGTAAATATGCTGGCAATTTAACATGTTGGTTTAAATGAGTGGCAAAATCCCTTTTACTTAAAAGTCACAACAATCTTCAGTCAGTGAAACATTTCTGATTTAAAATCTTATGACAATTTGAACAATAACTCTTCACACATCCAACACTTTTACATCTTTTATGTAGTGAGTCATTCACATTCTCCTACGACTCGGTGAAATATTATGTTAACACGAACCTCCACTTCAGCTCATGGTTAACAATCTCAGTCTGTCAGCATTCATACACAAATTCCTCTCTCTCTAATCAACTAGAAAAAGGGCATCTTTTTTCCCTCGTTTGTTAAGCTGCCTTTTCCCTCCTGTGCAGAAATTAGACTGGGCATATTCCAAATCAAGAGTGTGGGCACTCATTAGCGCTGTTCTCATATCTCACAAAAGAGCCTGGCTACAAAGAGGGAATCAAGCTCTATTTAAAGTAATGCCGCCAGGAGTCCATTGCCAACGATAATGCGCTTTACATCATTTTGTCCTCGCCTTTATCTTGAGCTTCTTAAGGAGTAGGCAACACGCAAAGTCATTAGGGACACGATAACTCCCCATATAATTAGATGGGGAAAGATTGGATGCCTGGTGCACCACGGGGCAGACCCACTTACGACATAATCACTCATCCCACCAATGAGGGGCGTCTTGTATGCTGGCAATTAATTGAGATGATTACAATTAGCCACGACAGAGTGTTTGCTTCTGTCTGTTTTGACCAAAGAGTTGAGTGTAATTTGCCTCTGGTTGAGAATACTGGCTCTGACTCAGTCTCATTACACTATAGCTGCACTGGTATTTTTAGATAGGGATGAACTTGCCCTTAACTAATGGATTCTTGGCTTATGAATCAGCAGATGCTTGAAGAGGGGGTTTGATTTGGAAATTAGGGCAAGGGAGACAGTCCAAGCTCCAGTTCGGATCTAATTCACAACTGATTCTTCTTTTTTTTCCAACAACTATTAAGCTAGAGACAGTTTTGTAGCCATGGCCAGAAATTCATTATTATCTTGGTATTCTAATGGAAGACTTTCATTTTCACTTAAAACATTTTCCACCAAGGAGTCTTTACTTTTACTTATTTTATGAAGTCCAATTTACTTTTCAAACTCAAACATTTGCAAGACGTTCCCATAGTGCCGCAGCGGAGCACTCCTCATTAAAACAATACCTGTTGATAACTCCAGACGGACAGGCAGAAACACACTCTGAGGGATTGGTTTCTGTGGCAATCTGCAGGTGGTATGTCAAGCCAGATTCACTCTTATCTCCCGTATTCATGCTCCAAATAGCTGTTAGGGTAGATCCAATCTCAGAACCCATCAGCTATAAGTTGGACAACGATCAACCTCTGGGGGCAAGGGCTGATAGTCCTGGGGTGCCAGTGTGGCCAGTGGATATCTGGATAAAAGATATCTAGGCCAAGACTTCTTCAATGTGCCAGTCTTGTTTCCATTAAAGTGGAATTGAAAAATTCTGAAATGTAGCGTTAAATAAAATGCAAATTAGGGATGTTTCCATCAACTGGTTTAGAGCGAAAAACCAAAGCTGCATAAATGTACCTTAGTCAGAAGATGTATGTATGTATGTGTAGAAGAAGAGGAGATTGAGAAAGAATAGAAATAGAAATTTGTTGATGGAAACGTGACTTTTGTTTACAGTCTCATTAGTAACTTGAGACATGAGACCGAGAGTTGGAGAGACAAAGTTAGCGTGGTTACTAAAAAAACCCAAATTGTCATAAATTGTTTGGTGATTTCAGGTAAACAGCCCATAACGGGAATGCATTGATCAAAATACAGCCAACCAAAGCCTGTTCAGACATGACATGATCAACACCACTCAGAAAACAGTACGCTTCTGATGCCAAAATATGGTCCCATTGCCTACAAAACCTTCATTTGTATGCAGAAGTAGTTCACAGAGGTGGTAGCTCAGATTTTAAACTAATGTCAAGAGGGCAGCAGTTTCTAGTGAAGACTGAAGCAGCTAGAAATATAAAACTGCTTTTGGAAAAAAGAAGGAATTTAGCCCTCATTTTAAAAAGACTTCTAAACTTTTTTGGAAGGAACTTTTTTTTTTTTTACTTTCAGATCAGAAGTCGCCGTTTTCAATTTAATTTAATTCTTTTGTATGGATTAGCTTAAATTACTCCATTAAAACCACAAAGGTAAGAACAAACGTTATGTTTGACATGCATAATATCTGTTTCCTTGAAGTATGTAATTTAACTTTTATGATATAATTGAAGGTGACTAAATTAGATTTCTAATTACACAATGCAGCTCAGAACAAACCTTGATTATATGAGGGATGAACAGCAATGACGACACAATATATATTCAAAGGCTCTGCACACATACACAACCTCTCCTCAGGTTGAAGGTGGGTGGAGCTATGGTTGAGGGTCATTGGAGTTCATTTACCAATCAAAGTAGTTGAGGTTTGATAAGTGGCACCCTCACACTCCTGAGAACAAGTCTTATCCTGCTCAGTAATTAAAATCATCTGCATGGGTTTACCACGGATGTGAAATAATACCTAAATTAATATATTTTGCAGCTGTTTGCCTTTTGTGTGAAGCATCACAATGCAAAGGCCATTTATTATGCAGTAGGACTATAAATAAACTGAACCAGCGAGACTGTGCAGTGATTTCTGGTGTGTCTCCACAGTGTCTGAGCACTGTCACCCTCTGGCTATCTTAAACTACACATGCAGGAGCCACGCAAGGCAACCCAAAGGCTTGTACTGCTCCAGAGTGATTTTTCCCTTTTTTCATCCACTTGCAGTTGCAGTCTGCCCAAGGCCAAGCAGGCTGAAAGCGTAAGGACAAGTCAGTACTACATTTAGGTTTCCTCCAAGAGTCATTAAGCCCATTCGCCCTAATGGATTCAGGAAGTGTGCACATGGCTCAAGATGCAGGGTATTAAGTGCTGTCTGTGTGTCTTTCTGCACATGCCCTCACCTTTGTTGCTGGCCCAAGGATGCTCTTACAGTGGTGCAATTTCGAAGTGTCATTCAACTTGAAAGAGGAGAAGAGAAGGGTCATGGACAAGGAAATTATACTAATGGCTGTATGAGGAGATAGCTATGGAATACAGCACCTGATCTGCCCAGGAAATGTCTTATTCCACCGTGGTGATGTCTCTTTTTTTCTTTTTGAGACCTACTCGATTATTTTTAAATTTCTATTAGGATTTTCACATGTTGACAACAACACATCATGTTGACAGCTGAAAGGCAACAGCTGGAAATTGAACTTCAGAATTAAGAAATCATGCAAGATCAGCTGGCTGCACACTGCATGCTCATGTTCACTAAAACAAGCCGAGCATGATTGATTTCCACTTACAGATATCAATGTGTCCAATTACTTCCTGTCCGCACATATGTGTCAATGTTTAGGTTACTACAAGTGAAAATATTAGCATTTATTAGGGACATTCTTATTGAAGTAGAAAAGTACAAAAAAGTACAAAAATAATTTCCTATGTCAAGTTTGATAAGCCATATTATTGAGTTGCACAGTAAATGAATACTTTAAATTATGTTTGCATAAATTATAACATTCTATTGTGTTGCTCGCATGATCAAACCTGAAAATAGCAAAAGACATATACAAGTATTCTAATAATGAGTTTTCAAGCGCAGATGGAATAATTCCTCTGCACAGATAAACATTATTTTTCTTCTTCTTCTTTTTGGAATTTATACTTCAATCTGAATATTTGCACCTTTCAGTGGCTTTTCCATTGCTCCAGTTCACATTGACTGATGATAACCTGTTCCTAAGGTAAATGTGATGTGCTCAAGTGATATCTTCAGACACTATAAGTTAATTAGGACCACCAATCAAAGACCTACTGACTGTAGAATAAACTTGGGGTGGCTCTTTCGGAGAACCTTGTCAAACTGATTTGATGTTTGCAAGCTTGAAATGCAAACTTCAAAGTGTGATGACTCAGCGGAAAGGCGGCACAGAGAGTATAACTGATTGGTAGAGTGGTAAATGCAGATCATTTGTGGATGATTGCAGTACGAGAGCCACTGAACTAGCTGTTAATGGTTGATGCTTTAGCTCCTCCCACAGTAAGTGAGCCTTCAGCTGCTCATCAGCGAGCTGATGGATGAGTGAATGTATTGTCACAGGCTTTCATCCTGCTCTCCAATTAACGCCACTCAAACTTCCTCCTGTTACATTTGTTTGCAGATCCTGTTGTGGTATTGCATACGAACACTCCGTATCCCATTGCCTTAGTGCAATCAGATCAGTGGATATAAAACTCTTTGGTGCTCCAGCCAGGCTGCATTTCAGAGGGACTGCAACCCTATTGATCAAAGCGCTCAGACGTGTCCAGGCCCTTTCCCCCAGTGCATCATGGTACTGCTTGTTGAAGCCAAAAGAGCCTAACAACAACAAACATCTCTGCTGCTACCGCCTGTCTCTCTCTGATTAGCTGCCGGGGAGATATTTTTAGAGTATCCCAGCCCCTTTGAAGAGATAGAAGAGCGAAGCCCATCCCCCCCGCCCCTATCTCCCACCCCCCTCCAACCCCCATCCCAAACTACAGTCCAACATGCTTTGTTCATTTTTCGCTTATTCTCGCTGTACTGTCAGCTGTAGCTGACTTTTAATGGTTTCACTCACTATCTGTGCGCTTGACTCTCCCTTTTATATAGTCTCCTTTACAGAGTGCACAAGCTACTGTATATAACTAAAAGCCACAGATAAAATGGAACATGGCTATATTTACGGTATCATCGTATTATAGTTTTCTGGACATGTTATAGAATATTAATATGTGTCCAATTATAGATTAATGAAACATCGTGGCAGTAATCTGTTGGGAAAAATAGAGTCAAAAGGTGACATGATGCTCGCAATTATTTTAATAACGGATGATTAAATCCCCATTTTTCAGATGATTGACTCATAAATGGCAGTTATCCTTTTCTTGGCTGGATACAATCAATTAAGTACTGAATACATTCTTTCAAAAATACACGCTAATGACACACACTCAAACATATAGCAGTTTCTCATCCAGGGATGTATTTGTTAAGGCTTGTACTCAGTAGTATTAAAGGCTAAATCAGTGTATTGATTTACCAGGATATACTGCTTGGAACCTTAACCGAACATGCACATTCTTAACGGTTCATCTTGTAACAATTATAGGCACAATCTAAAGTAAATATAAAGAATATTGATTATGTATTCAGTATGGAGTTACATGTTCATCCATTTTCCACTGATGTGACCTGAGATGCAGTGAAGCGGTGAATCAGCCTTTTAATTCTTACAAGAGGTCAGAGATCTACTATTTTTTTCTTGGTAGGAATAAGCCCTAGTGTTTCTTCTTTATTTAGTTTTTTATTTTGGGGCTTTTGAACTTGAAAAACACAAAAGAAGATGGAAATTCATTTTAAGATATTCATTTATCTAAGGATGCCGGCCTTTGGTATTTTTTGAATGGATGAAAATCATGACGCAGAAATAATTAACCTCATCACATCCAGAGATTTTCCCTGCAGATGTATTAAAATATGAGGATCAAACAGAAATAGGCAGATTTTAGTGAAATTTGCTGAAATTTTACAATTAATTTTTATCAACTGACATTACAATACATTGTGAAAGGGTTAAAGTTGTAAGTCAAAAGCACACAGGTCACCATGGTATTGTGTTGCAAATAATAAGGTAGCCACATCTTAAAGCTTAACCTGCTTTATCGTCTATTTCACTCTAACTGGGACCATAATTGAATAAATAAACATCATACTACTGAATAAGCTTTGAAGTTGGCAATTGAGACCATAAACTTATTATGAGAATGTTCACTGAGGTAATAAATAAAGTGAAAGTAAGAATAATTTTCTCACTGACTTTCATACAATCTCACTTCTTTTGGGAACCAGTGCAGGCGCCCCCTGTTGGTCATTAGAGAAAATGCAGGATAAAGGATCTTCAACACGGGCTTCAGTGATCTAATGTGGTGTTGGAATCAATTATATGGGTGTGGAAATTGAAACAGTAGTTTTGTAAGATCCAAACGTAAATATCTTAATTTAAATACTCCATAAGTCAGGTCAGTAGTTGATAATTACAGTGCAGTAAACTGCTTTGTAAGCGTGACAGCAAATTGCAGCAAACACAGTGCAAAGTAAGCGACATGGAGTTTTCTGCAGCCAACATTGTGTGTTGACACAAACCTCTAAAAGTAGCCTCTAAAATGAGTAGAGGTGTGAAAAACACAACCTGTCTATCATACCTCCACCTTAATTGACAGATCAACTCTGAGCGTGCCCACACAATCAGCAGCTGGTCCCGGTGATGCCATTCAAATTAGCTGGATATTAAAGAATCCCTCGGCTGAAACTACATAAATTATACATAATGAAATGCAATTAACATTTTTACTCTGACAATTAAATACATTAAAGAGCCAGGCCTGTGGAAAGAGAGTGGTAGAGGGAAGGAGGTGGGCGGGTAGGGGGGGCATTGAATGAAACAGCTAGCTACCTTTAACGTTCACCAATACACTCTGTGAGTGTCTGCTCAAATGTTTACAGACCAATTAGCGCTGGTGGACAGCCTCTCAATCAAACCAAATGCCAGGTTTGCATGGAATATTAAGTGGCTTATAATGGAGTGAGAAGTGAATGAATGTTATCTTTTGAACCTCTTAAAAATTAAGGCCACACAGGCTTGGTAAATAGCAAAAGTGTCATTGTGATGTTGTTTTGGTATATTAAACTTATGCAAATTCAGTTATATTAATGGTATGAAGTAGATTTTTATTGCTGGACAATACTGGCACAGAACCCGGCTCTAAAACAAGTGTTTAAAAGGCAGAGGAATGCTAAGTGGAAGCTACACTCTCTCCTAGAGGGCAGAGTGGAACGCTGCCAGTGCAAATACCTCAACTACTCGACTAAGCACTATCCTCTTGTACACCAACTGATGCCCAGGTGCATTTAACACACAATATAAAAAGCAGCATGTTCCTAAAAAGTTTCTGTCTACTGTCTTTGGATAAATGCAGTTAAATAAAAGTTGCAGACAGCTCTGACCTGATCTTGAGCAAAATTTGGCCTGTAGCTGCTGAAGAGGCTGTGATTTCTCAGTTGATATTGGAAAGACTTTTCAGTGGCTGATCATTAAAATAAAGCAATATCCTGAAAGTACTCTATATTTATATAAGAATTGGGGAAAACAGAGACCCTGAAAGTTGTGATGCCAGAGGTGCAGTGATACAGGAACTACTTTTTCAGTCCTCCTTGAAATGAAAGCAAGCGCGCAGTGTGGTCCAACCTGCCAGCAGCCTCTGGCTATCTTCCTCCATCAGGTCAGCTACATCTTTCTGATTACATCTGCTAAAAGCTACCAGTTTATTTAGTGTCCACATCAGCAAAGCAGCGATGGCCCAAGATATGGATGCTACAGGAGTCTGTCGCTTATCTTGGCTCCTCAGCGGGGAAAGAAAGGAAGGAGGGAAGAAAGGAGGGGTGCAAGTGACGTGCTTTCAGCAACTATCGGAACGGAATTAGAATTCACTACGTGGACTTACAGCAAAAGTTCATAATTAAAGTAAAAATATGTTCCATTAGTGAGATAATTGGATAAGAGACGAGAGAAATCAGTTAATTAATATCACAATCAGAGGAATCCACGCTATCGTGCTTGTTTCTGCTCATCTAAGGTGATTCAATTACAACCGGAGACACCTTTAACTCTGCCTACCGGCTTCCCCTCATCTGCCACCTAAATGGGTTTCTAATAAAATGACTGCTGAGTTGTCACGATCCTCTCATCACAGGGTAACAAAGAGTGATTTATTTTTAGACCTCCTCCGGGTGGGCAGTAGGGGTCATAGCAGGAACAAAATGTTGGAGAGTGAGCACAATGGATAATCAAGTACTTTTGGATAAAAGGGGACATATTGTGCTCATTGTCAGGTTCAAATGTTAGGGTATTTTGGGTTTCCACTAGAAGATATTAACATGTTTTTTTCTCATACTGTCTGTCTGAATAATACTGTATTATCCCTGTGTCTAAAACGCTCAATTTTAGTGCCTGTCTCTTTAAAAAAAAAATCCAGTTTGCTCTGATTGGTCAGTGTTTCGGGTCTACTTGCAGCCAGGAAATTATTACAAAGAAAACAGATTACTACAATATGGATTCAGTGAACATTAAGTCCTGCAGGCAAGCATGTCGCTCCTTACACAGATTGCCTACCTTACTTTACTAGGAGCAGGGCCGGCCCGTGCTAGCTGCCGCTCGAGGCGAAAAACAATTATGCCGCCCCTAAGCCTACATTTGCAACGTACTGGTCCATACCAGCAACAACACACAAACTGCAATGTGTCATAAACAACGCAAAAACCAACAACAACACACAAACGCCAATAGGTTATCCACATAACAAATAGTCTAGTGCAACGCTAGTGTGTTTAAAGTGTCAACAATAAAATATGTATGACGCAATATGCGGGCATTTTGCACCAAACCACAGGTCTGCCTAATAACTCCAATAATCTGGTTCCAAAACATTTACAGCAATTCACTAAATAATAACAGTGCAAATCTCTCCAACACACCACGTTCTCATATGCATCAAACACAGACACAT
>CAFUXE010000008.1:648148-758008 GCA_903364295.1 Serranus cabrilla | reverse complement strand
TGTTTTTTTTTTTTTTCAAATTCGGAAATATCTGCTGTAGCTGTGGGGGGTTGCTGACCCTGATTTTGATTTTAATAGTCCAAATTGAAAGCTTGTGTATTGGTTGAAGCCCAGAAGAACTTGGCTTTACACGTGTTGTGTTACTTGAAAAGGAAAAACTCCCAGAATTCACACACGCCTTACTGCTCAAAACAAAAGATACAAAAATATCTTTTTTTACAAATAATGAACACAAACTACATATTATTTTTTGTCTGACTGTAACAAATTTTAAAAACACAATGAAACTGTTTCCTATCTTCTATAAATGTAACTTGGCTCTCAAAGCTTGTTTTTATCCATTTTTAGTTTTTCATTTTCAGAATTCAAAAAGGATCACACCTCTAATGATATCAAAAAAGATAAATGAAAACAAAATAAGCAAGTTTGTAAACTATGTTATCATTTATCAAAAAGCTGACATGTTGACAAATGGTTTCATGGGCCCTTTTCCCCTCAAAATGGATCCATAGTGCAATTTAAAGGTGCAATTTCAGTAGTTGCTCCGTAATTTGCCGGTCTGCACTCTGTGACTCAGGCTGAAACTCAGCTCGCCCACAATGGACAGCAGTTCAGCAGCAGTGTTTTGTTTTGAAGGTTATTTGCCCGAGATGTCAAAGGAAATCAGATGTTTCCCACATCTCTCTGCCCTCTATGGCCCTCTCTGGTATCCCCTCCCTCTCAATACTTCACCCAACCTCCAACCCCACAGAGCTGGAAAGAGGTTTGTTGATGGATGTTGAAGGCTGCTCCGGTCCCACAGCAATTAACTCTTCTCCTGCAAGAAGCAGCCTGTCAGGTTGATGGAATCTCCCCACCGCTGCTGCCTGTCACACAACCCAGGAGGGGCTGCAGACAAATGCTTCGTCCATGTGTTTGCTTTACTGTTTTGCCTGCAGTCGAGAGCTAGCACAAGCTAAGAGCTATGAGGTGCATTGCAAGCCATCAAGTGCTCCAGTGTCAGTTCCCACAGTCAATGGCTATGCAATGTAACAGGTCTGTGGGATTGTGAGGAGTCAGTGGAGGGAAGGGTCAAAGGTCAGGAGCTAAAAGTACAAGAGCAGAGGTACTGCTGCTTCAGTTATGCTTTCCCAGGGTCAGTGAGATAGTATCTTCCACACACAATTCACTGCTTAGTACTTTTTATTTTAAATCATTGGATTTTGCATCGATTTTACTGATCTAATTGCAAATACATAAATAATATTGACTTTAAGATGTATATATATATATATAAGAAGGGTGGAAATAAAGCAATACAATATTTCAAGAATATTTTTGTCATCTATTTACTTTCACTAAGGTTATAGGGTTTTTTGCCCTATTTGTGTGTTTGTTACTTCACATGACATCTCAAACAGAATTTTGTTAGCTGGGAATTTCTTTTTTCATTTAGTAAAAAAAGAAGAAAACAGAAAGTAGGAACACATGAGAAATAATTTCATGGCAAGTATAACACTGTTTCAAAGAAGCAGAAAAGAAGTATTTTTTCCACTAAAGCTCATGATAAACATAATCTATATCCATATAAACATATTACTGGAGGATGTGAGACCTCATCTACACCGTTGGGTGGAGGAGGCTTCCAGTTCACTTCAGTTTGGATGGCAGAGTGGATGATGGGGTATGATATCACCACTGTAGGTCAATCTTGCTGGCTTGTACCAGGGGAAGGGGAACATATCCATCCAGGTGTGAAATGGAGTGGACGTCCTGACAACTTGTGTCAACATCTCCTCTTCTACTTCTGCTCCGCTTTCACATTCTCTCTGAAATTCAAAACCTTATTGTATCAGCATATCTCCCTTAAAAAAATATGTTAAAAATAAAAGCACTATTCATTTTAACTGAAGCAAAAATATGCAACCTTTCACCTCCATGAGGCAGCATTTTCACCAGTCATGACTAAATCTTACAGTTCTCCCCCTGGGATTTGTCACTCATCTTGATGTGTATGTGTATACTTTGAAGCTATGTAGCCCAAGGCCAAGGTAGTAGTGCTATCACAGTCCTTGGCAGCAGATAGTACAAAAAACTAGCCTGCATTTCTTTACATGATATGAATAAAAAGTACAGATAATCATCATGTTTTTGCATAGTTCTTATACGCCACGCACTGAAGTTCACTGTATCTTTCTTCTTCCATTTCTTTCATTTGAATTTGCTGTGTTCTAGCCAACAAGCTCCCCTTGAGATCTACAACCTTACCACTGTAATATTGCACAGCTGCAACATACACCATATGAGCCAAAATACTAAAAATATTATTGAAAATCTGCACACACTAAGTCTCAATCCTGTTAGACATTCCCTACCTTCACTATCCATTAACCAACACCTGAAGGTTTTATACTTAACATTAACATACTTAGCGGCAGACAAGTATGACACGTAAAGGTATGATGGCAACCTCAGCAGAAAATAAAATCACAACCCAACTGTGTGTCGTGTTATCTGAGCTATTTGTAACTTGGCTAGCGGCATGTGCATGCTAATTCATGTGAGTCCCTCCCTAAAAAGTGGCGCTCGTACGGTGGGGCTCATTCGCCATAGACTGCATAGAATGAATATTTATGAACATTGTCTCTTTGACGTTTGACGAAAATTCACCACCCTCAAAGTTGCCATAAAGGGGGAAATTAGAAAACAACATTTTAGTACTATGAGGCTGTAAACTTTTTTTTTTTTCGCTGTAAAGTTTGACATTTTAACATGGGTGTCAATGACGACTGGCATCCTTTTTGGGCCAGCCTCAAGCGGCCAATCAAGGAATTGAAGTTTTTGGCCTTTCCACATTGGCTTCACTTTTCAGCCTCCAAAGTTACTGCTTGGTTAAGACAGACACCCATTAACAATGTTAGCTCTGTTAGCACAGTTGCACTGTGCTGTTAGCATAGCGAATAACCCTTTACTAACCCACAGATATGAAATGGGGTTTGTTATGGAAGCTAGATTGCTGTCGTGATTGCAAGCTAACCCCCCACTGACACTGGTAGATCTGTCAGCATTGTTGAGGGCGTTAGCACTTTTAGCGCTGTTAGCACTGCTAATAACAACTTTCTTACCTGCAGTGATGTGGCAGCATGTTGGCAGGGTTGACCCAGTGAGTCAGAGCTAACCCCCATTAACACTCTAAGCTCTGCCAGCACTGTTGTCATTCTGGCTCGGCCTTCTCCATGTTTGCTTGTGACCTCATGCAATCCTAGCCTAGGCTATGAATGTCAATCAAACTCAGATGAGAACTGTGTGGAAGCAATCCCAGCCTGGACTCTATATTTCGTACATACCACTTTTTAAAAAATCTCTAATGTTTGTTATATAATATGCTAACCAAATATATATCAAAGTATGGTAAAATGTTTATTATATTCAGTTTGAATGCTGCCTGGTTGACAGTGCTAAAATGCAGGAGTGAATCATCTACCAGCTTTAGAATAAGCTGGTTGTCTGATGACATTTCACTCCGTCGGATGGATAATAACAACCCTGAGGTGAGATTACTTAATCTCTAAATTACACTCCACCATCTTTACAAAAGAGTTTGGATGTTTTCTTCCATTCCCACCATACCGCTTTTACTTCATGCTGACTCCACCCTTACTGCTTTGACTCCATGTCCCTCCTCTCCACCTCAACATGCAGGGCACAGTACCATCTTAGATATCTGTAGGTCTTGCTTCCTTGTATTAGCAGGCCCAGAGGGTAGGTAAGCCACTTAACCTGTCATCTCAAATTGTGTGCACAACAGCAGATAGGTGGCTCGGCTCTCCCTCCATGCAGGACAGAGCGAAGCACTCAGACTGCGTAGGAGCAGTTGAGACTGCAGCTGAGTGAGGGCCATGGGGATGTTCAAATGCTTACGGGTCAGATGGGGATGCACAAGTGTGTGTATGAGATGAGTGGAGGGGAGATGAGACTGATGGTTGGTACCGAAGGGACTATGGTTATTGTAGGGTTGGTTGTGAGGGCGTGCAGATGTGGAAAATGTCAGGAGATGTCTTGTGAAGCGATGACATCTCAATTTTCCCTGGTGTCCACTGAAATGTGCAGCAGAGTGGGATATTTTGCATTTTGATCCGGTAAAGCTAAAGGACTATATTTGGCAACTTGAAGTTCAACTCAATTATCACAATGCCCTTTCTTCACACAGTACATTTAGTGGTGTACATGACCAGCTTTTTGAAGTAATCACTCAAACTCTTATATGAAATGCTTTATCACATTATGACATTACAGTGGCTGAATGGACCTTGTTCTTTATACACTCTGCTTCCACCTTTGCTTTTATACTTCTAAACGTTACTTGGCATTCTTTATCATTATTGTGGCTACTAGGGGACGCCACTAACTACAAATAATTAAAATAATAATAATTGATCAGATTTATTTAGTTCTTTTAAAGATACTCAGTCAAATTACACATGGGGTTTAAGCTTCTGTTTTGTGCCATGACTGAGCTGAAATATATATTTTCCTCCCATTTCTGCACATTTTCAAGAAGTCCGGTAAAGTGACTTTGAAGTTCAGTCATTCCATACATTATAAATTGTTTGCTAACTATTTTAAGGCTCTTTTTTTATGACATTAAAAGGATTAAAAAGAATGTGGACACATATGACTTTTGGTTTATGACATGTTTGGCATGTTTTTTAAAGTTCTGGTACTCGTCCAGCGATCCTGTAAGATTTTGCAGACTTCATCAGTCTGGGACCATTGAAAATTTACTGCCTCTTGACAATGTGCTATTCTTCTTCCTCTTTTATTATTCTCATTCTTATGTCAGGCACCTGAACCTCTCAATTCCCCTCACTCCCACTGCTGCCTCTCATTCTATGGCTTTACAACTTAACTTGACATATCTATTTATTGATCGGGTCTGCAGCACAGGGCTGTTTGAAGTAGCATTCTGTCTGACTATCGACTACCCTTGCCCTCTACCCATTCACTTCCACCTCCCACTTCAACTTCTCCACATCTGTACTTGACAGGCTCGCTGCCCCTCCCTTCCTCCATTCCCCTCTCTGTCCTTTCACTCTGCCAGTCTTATCTGCATGGCAGAGGAAGTGAAAGGGGGTCGCTATCCGCCGTCCAATCAGATGAGTAAACGCCGACACTCCCTCACTGTGGTAAAAATCAATAGCCAACAGGCTTTATAATGGACATGCCCATCTGAAGCTGGGCACAAGATTAGCAGCATTAAGTAGATGTTGCCAGATACATCCAGGATACGTACAAAGGAGAAGGATTAGTGGGTCACTTTTTCGAAGGGAGAAACTGATATGTCATGTTGTTTTTTTCTTTTTTCTTGTTTGATATACATTCAAATGATTACCAATTCTATTCTCTTTCTAATCATTCTTATTATTCCGTCTGAAATCACCTCTAAAGTATCTCCAGATTCACTGAAAATACCCGTCCACCTGCTCTTTATTACAGACAGCATCTGTCTTGAAGCAGCACGTCCAATGCATCTGGGCAGAAGGCCTTTCCTAATTACAAAATGTAATTACATTGGAAGTCAGCTTTTCTAGAGTTCATGTGCACACTTATTAAAAAAGACCATGACTTTCATTTTTCTATATTTCTCACAACAACCTTCAATTTAATTACTGTCGTGCCACCGTTCTGCTAGTCCTGAACTTCAGATTGTTATCAAACTTTTATTTTTTATTACTTGGCATGACAAATGAGTGTGCTCCGTAAAACTTGTTAAATATAGATTCATATCATGGGCAATATTTTTGTAATATCACACATGCTCAGTCTGATTATTAAGAATTAGGTTACTTATCAAAATAGGATCTGTTAAAGGTTAGAAGAAAGACCTTGAAGTGTACCAAGTGAAGCGTGTGTCCACAGACTCGGCTCTGGTCCTAACAGCACCCAATGGTTAACATTATATTACCCTTGGACCATGTTTGCTTTCCCCAGTATTGACATTGTGTCCAGGTGCTTCAAGTCATTTCAGCCTCTGTAGCTGCAAGGCCTTAACTCACACTTCAGGGCTAGATAAGGCCTCTTTGCTCCACTGCACTTCATAACAACATATAGACACACAACCCAACTAGTGTGTGTGTGTGTGCGTCTACTGTACACACAGAGGCCCACTCTAAGCTTATAGCAATCTGTGGGCATTCTTTTAAGCTTCCCTGGCTGTAGTGGAAGCACTGATGCTGTACATCAGGTGAAGCAGGGAAGGTTTTTATAGCTGCTGTTTGGCCTTAAGCCGTGCTATGTGTAGAAACAGGTCATAGCTGGGGTGAGGTGCACTCCCAGAGGCGCTGCCCCTGAGGTCTCTGCCATGTCCAGTCTCATGTTCATTTTTTGAAACATGCTCTACAAACTTTTATTTATTTATGCAGTAGAAAAAGCCATTCTTTACTGGCTCTTAGAGGGGTTTCACTCAATGTTAGGTTTTCATTAAATAAACTAAACTGATAGTCTTAAACTCTTTAAAACAGAGACTACATATACTCCCACTTCTCCCTGGTGTCTACTGAAGGTAGGTGAGGAAATCTCTGCCAACTGCCCTTTTTGTTTTTAAGCAGTAATCAAATCTGACCCAGTGTCAGACGGCCTCTTTGTTCTCTTAATGTAGGTGTTATTTTTTATTTTAACAGACTTCCACATTTAATGATGAAAGGATTTAGTTATTTAAAAAAAGTTAATGATAATGTCTAAAATTTAAGTGCATACTTCACAAACTTGACGTGACATCCACATCAAACATGCTTGATAACTGTGATGCATTATTATTGTCGCTTGACACCCACTCTCATTTTTAAAAAATTTTTCACCAAGCATGTGAGCCACAAAGCAACCTAAATCTAATGTAATGATTGTAATGCAATGCTACATGGTTCTGACATCAAAGTATACCTCATAATTGCTTAAATGGGCATCGGACCAAATTCTTCATAGTGGCTTTACAGCTTTGCTTAAGTATATTTGTAACAGCAAACAGTATCCAGGCAACGCCTACATTTTGCTTAAACACTACTTAGAGTGGCTGAAGCTGAAAACAAAACATTGAGCTCCTCATTTTTCTTGTAGAGGTGAAAATTATGTGTCGCTTGTCAACATAATACATACGTATCATGAAGTATGAGCCAACAGTGATTACAATTAGACACTCTCCTGATTGCTTTGTGGGTGCCAGCATTTTAAGCTCAGGTCAGCAACTGGAATCAGACAGGAGACACACAAACACTCATTAACTTTCTTTTTGTCATGCACCATACTTAAGTTAACAAAGCCCACGCTACCTTCCCATAATTACATTGTTGCCGGGGTATAATTTCCCCGAGATGGTAATTACTTGCAGTGTTGTTACAGCGTTGCTGCTCCTCGCATCAGTCTCAGATCTGGTGTTTACAGTGTTTAAAGAGCTACCCATGGTGCATCTCTCTGTCTTCAAAGGGCAGACCTGCCACCTCCTGGGAGTGTTTAGGTTTTGTTTCAGACTCTAAAACAGCTATAATAGACACCACTGGTGGACATATAAGAGGGAAGTTGCCCCAATTTTTTAAAAAGTACAGCGAAGGTGCCCCCTTGGATGCCCCTATGGCAGATAAAGCATGATAAAGTGCCCTGTATGGTGCCCTCTCAGTATAGAAAATTTGATCCATTGCTCTGCAGGGTTCTCATTCCCAACTCATCACATATCAGAGCACTTGGCGTCTCTTTTTAATTCAATGGTTAGCCTTATGCATCACACTATGCTCGCCCATGGTCACGGTTTACAACATGTGGAACATGTGGTTAACATTGTGAATTTAAGTGATACAGGGCTGTGATAAAGCATTGGTTTTTGAGCCTCTGGGGATGAGAAGGATCTAAAAAAAACTCTATGATTCCCTTTTGAGTGCAGAAAAAGTTATGAATTCTAGAGTGGCCTCAGAAACAAGAAATCGCTGCCTTGCATGCTACTAACTTTCCGCAAGCTTAATCTCACCAAAGTATAGAAAATAAAATGATCCTCATGGCCATTCACAAATGTAGTAGTGGACACAAAAAGTTACACAGACACAATCTTTCAAAATTACTTTTGATCAAATATTCAAATTTAGAACAAGTCACACAAAATAACCTTTTTGAATTAACTGAAGAAACCCACTCGATTCAAGCTGTAGTGGAGCATCAATGGTTCTTTGGCCAAGTGGATAAAAGTTATTACATGCCAACTCTATGAAATGAACACAATTTGCCAGGCACTGCTGCCAAAATATGGCAAGACTCTATTTTGGCGTTGGTGTCCAATGGTAATGAGAACATTGTTTTGAACAAGCACTAAAAAACAGCAGCAGCGTTCATTGGAGCTCCTTCCATCCAGGGAAATTAACCGACATGTTGGCCTTATTTAACTGTACTCTGCTGGTCGGTCGTTTAGTATTCTATGCGTTATCAGCATACCAAAGGAGCTGGACACTCCTCTGCAAATGTAAAACATCCTCATTCAAATGTCAAATTTGAATATTTCTGCCTGTATCTGATGAACAAGCTGCTTTATTGTCTCTGTAATAGTCCACTCAGGAGTTGAGAATTTCTTCCTTTCCACATTCTACCGCCGCCTGTTCTTACAAAGGTCAGTCTGATAGGATTTTATTTGTTGCACTCTTCAGATGTGAGTGAAGTATGATCCTCTTGATTAGTCCCATAATTCTGTTATCAGCACTCCTAAAGGTTGCATCGAAGCTGCTTTAAACCTGCACCTGTTTGTCTCGATATTGGAGGTGTTATTGCCACATCACATTGGCCACTGGAAAATGCAGGGAGAAGTCTAACAACTAGCTGTAGTAAATTGAAGTAAATAAATACTTCACTTGATTGACAGATTTTTTTAGTCTTGTTTTGTAAATGTATTTTTTTTTAAGTTACTTTTATAACTATCTTTTAACACCAAACAATGTCCTTTTTTTATAACCTTAAGGAACCTTGACCAACCTTTTGTTGCCTAAAACCTAACACAACTGCAGCCGTTTCATAACATTAACAACATGTTGAAAACAGTAACCTGTGACCATATTTTGATGCAAGCTGATGTACAGGCACTCACTTTGAAAACGGCTCTGTGGAACATATTTGAGGGTAGGAACAAGTGACATATATGGTTGTATGGTTTCTAGGATATGTTAGAGCTTGCTGCACCCCCGCACCCCAGGGAACGCTCCCTTCAAGTCTTCCCTTGTAAATAAAAAATACTGCTTACTTAAGCATTAAGTACTTTGGTTCCAGTGTGCCTGGTGGGAATGTCGTTACAGACGCTAGACATCACAACTCCAGCTTGTTCTGGCACCAATTGGCATAATTAACATTGTGTGAACTTATTTAGCAAGGGCTTGACTGTAACAGATGTGTATTTACATGTAGAAGCCCAAACTCCAGCTTTAAACTTCAGTAATTTTCATAACACATCATTTTGTCTCATTGTATGCTGATGACAAACCATTATACCTCTTCTTCAATCCTAATGTAGTGTTATTTTCTTCAAAATAAATACTGACAGGAAAGAAATTTTAATTATTTGTCCATATCCCATTGCTGGAGCTCTAATATCATCTAACATCCAGGATATTAAGGACATTACTCAAAACATCAAAACAGTTCCCTTTTCACCTGCCATGATACTGACAGAACCAAAGGCCCAAACTGTGTCCCCAAACCAATGCACAGAAGAAGGTGCACATGCAGCAATGCCCCACTCCTCACACCCTTCTGATTGACTGTCACTGCATATAGAGTCAGCCAAGATAACTCCCACACCCCACCTATCCTTGCTGCTATGCAGAGGGTGGTGAGGAACCCTGCTGACACAGGGCTGGTATCAGTGCACTACACTGTAACACAGGAGTAGAGTCTCTCACAGAGTCTCTTGCCAGAGCAGAGCATACAGACACACAAAATACCAACTTTACCTCCCACTCTTGTTCCGAAACTTTCAAAACAAGAGTTCTGGTGTTTCGAGGGAACCTGCCACTCTTGCCCTCAACATAGGGATGTGGTGGGACAGGCAGGAAGAGGAGACACATTTACTTCAGCGAGTTCTTTTAGAGCCCAGCAGACAGGGATAGGGGGCAGGTGAAATAGCAATAAAGCTCCTTTAAATAGGAAACACTTTTGTGAGAGGCTGTCACTGCTGTACACACTGGCCAGAACAGGACACTATGTGCCTGTGCTGCTGTCTCAGTGTCCAGGGGGCAGGGACATTTGATGGGCCGTGCTGATACACTATAACCAAAAGGCAAACAATTAAACACATACAATAAAGAACAACTTGTGTAGAGAGGAAAAGAACGGAGGTCTGTCTCCATTGAGTCATTGGAATAAATGGATGCAATATAACAGAGAAAGCGTAAGGCTTTATTTAAAAGGAAACATCTTTTATCTTAAAATGTGCTTATTTCTCACAGGGTTTTTTTTGGTCTTAATCTACCTTTCTTTGTCAATGTTGTGAATCTGGATGTCCAAATGATAACAAGAATAAAGTTAGGGTTTCTTAAAACTAAAGACCATGTCGTAGTGGGGTCCGCCACACTGTAGCCAAGTCGGACCAGGGGCGTATGGGGGAGCAATGCTCTCTTCCCTTACTAAACCCCCATATACATTTGGCGCCTGTGCTCAAACCAAAGGCATCTACAAACTTGGACTTCATTTTGATCTCAACTTCACACCTGTACAGTCATGTGACTTCATCTGTCATGGCTGGGATGCCATCATATCTGTCCACAGGCAGGCAGACAGACATACCGACACACACTTGTCAAAAACAGCTTCTTCAGTAGACAGACACACACAGACTAACAAGGTGAAAACAATACCAGCCACATGACCTCACAGCTGCCAAAGATGACCCTTACAAAAATACATTTGAATTCAAAATACTTTTCTATAAAATGTTTTTTCTCAAATGTCAATATTTAACATGGTTCTTTGAGTTTGTCAGCCCTGAGGCAAAAGTGGGCTATATCAATACATACAATTGACTTTACTTGAATAACAATGGTTATATTATGGGGCCAGGTAACTAATAATGTTGAAACAAACAACAACATGACATTTTTCTGGTAATACCAACATATTTTACCAATGAAAACGAAACAATGACAAATGTTTTTAATGTCTGTCAGACAAAAGGATGTACATTTCCCATTGTTCCTGATGGATTTATATTCCACAAGAATGTTTCCTGTAATATAACTTTCCTGTATGTGTCAGTTAATGCCTCCTAACTTGCAAGATATTTCTATACATTTGAGATATTTCAGTGTATTTTTTAAGTCTTTTCGCTGCATGACTTATGTCGCATATACTCATTTTAGCAACAAAACAATTTGTTAGTTGATTGTCAATTCATTTAAGAGATTAAATATAACTCAAATATAAAACAAATACAATTCCTTCCCTGTGTTTAAAATGTGTTATCAACTTTTAATCCCCTCCCTTCATCCAATAAATAATGAACAGTCCATAATTGATGCACAATGAACAGGATCTGCCGCTAAAGGGACTATATTGTAATGTATTTTTCATCCAGCAAAGCATTATTTAACATCATTGTCACACTCAGGCATTTCATGAGCAACTTCCAACCAACAATAAGCCAACATCACCCTGGTTTCTGAGGCACAGACAGTTGCATAGCCTGTCAGCACCCAATTAGAGCCGGAGGGGGCAAATTAACACGAAAGCCAAGAAATTCCAATTAACACTGACACATTGATTTGGTGACATGCTCATCATTGTCTTAAAATTAGAATTAATCAACACAGCAGAGGGTGCCAAGTCGAAGGTCTGGCTACAAAAGCACTACTGCTTATGGGAGGCTGATGTGTGCTGCACGCTCAAGATTTGCATCTGTCAAAAATTACACATCGACACAATACATTTTTCCATTAACTCAACAGAGAGAACAATAACAAGCGGGGTGAACAACTTATAAATGCTATTTGAGAGAAAAGTGTTTTCCACGTGCCTCTGCTGCACATAAAGTGCATAATCCAGCCCATATATTCATTTGCAAATGATGACTGAATGAAAATCTCTGTCAAGGACATGCCAGTTTCCATGAGCGTATTGTTTATGAGAGAAAACTGGTTAGAGACGAGCTCAATGGCTGCTTCTCCTGCTTAGCCTTAAATGAGCTAAATATAGTCTACGGCTGTCGATTAGCGTCACTGTAAGAATAGCACCTGAAGGTTAGGCTGCTGTACGGACTGTCTGAATGCTTGCTGGTGGAGCAAGGAGAGAACAGCTGTTAAAAGACCTGTTTGTGTCCCTAATCACAATTCTTCATCTTAATTCATTTCAAAGAAAAATACCTGGCTCACAACACGGTTATAGTGGATGGATCACTTCCCTCCCCATGCATTCTTCATCCCCTTTCTCTCTTTCCTCTTCCTTTATCTCCACATCCTCTCATTTTCTCCTAAAATTCCTTATTTATATTTCTCCCACTCCACCCCCTCTCTTTGTATCTTGTTCTTTCAACCTCTATCTCTCAATTCTTATCGAAACATGTCTCTTCTTGCCATTTCCTTCAACCATTTTCTCCCTTTCCCGCCGCTTCCCTGGGTTTTTGCCATTCTCTGCCAACCTCCCCCTCTCATTCTCTTTATGTCTGTCATTCTGGGCTTGCCCTGCAGTGCTCTTGATGTTGGCAGTGGAACACATTAACACATCAAACTTTGACTCCATTAATGTGCTTGGCCTTGGCACGCTGCCACACACTCCAGATATCTGATGCTACCTGCCAGGTGGTGCACCAGAAAGTGCAGGATGCAGTGGATGCTGGGAGTTTACCGGGTGAGTTCAAACAACATCTAAAGCAGCCAGCCTTGAGTCAAGTTCAAATGATGTGTTGCTTTTTTTGGACAGGTGGCAATGCCTGACTGTAGGAACTAAAATATGTTGCGATTGTCACATTTAGTCTGAAAACATTAATCAACTTTTAAAACATGTTGTATTAGTGCACTATACCTTCTTTTCCTGGGTCTTCTTTCAGAATGGTGGAATAAAAACATCCAAAACAAACATTTAGGTGTATGTTTTACTATATTTAATCAATTTGAATTTGATTTCTCCTAAATTCACTGAAAGTTATGTGTTTCATATGTTCTATATTGTTGTTGCTATGAATTAGATTCAATATTTTGTCTTTAAATAGTCATTTCCATTAAGAATATATGATATCTTTAAAGGCCACTTTCTCAAAATTAGTTTTTATCTCATGCTCTGAGCCATAAACCTCAACTTCAGCTAAACTTATTTTCACCAAATTTACCAGTTTTATTCCTGACTATATTCTACTTTTGCCAATGTTCAGATTTATGTCCTGAGTTCACACCTCATTTGCGTATCTGAACATAAAATTTCAGAAAACCTGTAATGCAAAAAAACATTGTCTTAATATAAATAACAAACTGGGGATGTTTCATGGTCATATATTAGTAAAAAAAAAATTAAAAAAAGAAGCCTGTTTTAGCAGCTCTTGGTGGCCCTCATGGTACTCGTTTTTTCCTGAAATGTGTCACCAACCTGCAGATCGCCAGTCAAATGTTAAAATAACTCTAATTTGTGTAGCTTGAGTGACATTTTGGCCTCAACAGAAACAATAAAGCTGAGAGCCCGAGGCTTCAAACAGCCACATAAATACAATAATACAGTGTTTCACTGATCAAAGTAGAATTATTTTAGTGGACCGCATCAAAAGGGAATAAGTAATATTGATGATGTGTGCCTTTCAAAGGAGCTGAGCTGGCAAACAGTAATACTGAAGTGAGTACGGGTTTATAAGCCAACAGCAGGGGCATGCAGTAGCTGCGTAGATATGCATCCTGATAGCAATGCTGGGAATGTTGTTAAGGTTATGAATGTTGAATTTAATGCAGCGCTGCTCACTGTGATGAACACGAGCTGCTTTATCCAGACCTCAGCCCATAGTCACCAGCCTTCTTCAGCGAGAGATAAACCAAAAGTTACTGATGTTATTGAAGTTACATATGTAATTTAACTTCCTCACATTCTACATTATGTTTTATGCAGTGGTGGAATGTAACTAAGTGCATTTACTCAAGTACTGTACTGATTCTGAGGTATTTACATTTTATATATTTTATTTATACTTCTACTTCACTGTATTTTAAGGGAATTATTGTACTTTTTACAGCTTTAGTTACTTACATAAATGCATCAATAGAAATGTATCTAATAGTCTGTGTGGTTCAATATTGCATAACAAGTACTTTTACTTTTGATACTTTAAGTACATTCTGATGCTGACACCTTGGCGGAGGTGTGCGTGCGCTCTCCGAGTGCTTTTCTAGTTAAAGATAGGATGTCTTTAGGATTAGATATCTCAGGGCACTTAATGGTTTGTGGTGCCTTGTAGACTCTAACTAGATGACTCTACAGCCCAGTCACATAAGCGAGGGGAAAGATTAGCATGTTCGTTTTCAAACGGGTGCCTTGACCTTTGACTTCAATATGAAAAGGGCTTCTATGGGTATTTAAATGTAAGTATGTTGTTTAGCAAGCCAAAGAACTGCATATGTTTGGGAACAATGGAAAGCTGAAATTCTTGTAAATTCCATAATTCCAATCTTAGTCACGTGTGATGATTTTTGTCCCTGTAGTAGCCATTTCATTGTAGTGTGACCTTTATTGGAAACTTGACCTCGGGGGATAAAATGACCTGTTGTGACATCTAGGATAATCACAGCCTCATGTCACTTTTTAACCATAAACTAGAGCCCTAGGGCATTCAGAGGATATACACTTTTCCTATATATATATTTAAAAAAAGGGGGTTTCTCAGCAGTTTCCAAAACAGAAGATATCAAGTCAAATCTCCAAGTTATCTCATGTTTTTTTGAGTGCTTAAAATTGTAGAATTTTGAAAAAAAAATGTTTTTAATACATATGTATGTCTAGGAAAACCCCTAAAGACCCCCTGTCCCTCAGCTTAAAAAAGGGACTCTAGCTCTCTCTGGACAGTATTAGTCTTACTGAGGGAATCTAGTGACTGGTTATGTTGTTCCCATCTGGAATAAACAAGTAATTAAAAAAAAAAAGATTAATTTAATTTATTTTTTACTTTATTATGAGTTAATACCACACAGATCGACATCTGGTGTTTCACACAATTAGTTTAGCAACTAGCACACCCAGCATCTGGATTTGGGCCACATAACCAACGGAGACAAGAATCACTGTTTGGATTTGATTAAATGATTGATGATTCCTGTGGGTAAATTACATATTTTCTGTTGTAGAAGTGAGAAGATTCAGCAGGGGGAAACAATAATATTAAGCACATAAAAGCAACAGAATATGAACAAATCAATAAAAACTGCTCATTTAAGAACAACATTGTGAAGAAGAAACATAAAGTGGTGAGAAAGGAAGCAGGGGGTGTTGTGTCTGCAATCTCAAATACACAGATAAACACACTCCTGAAAGGTGTCGACTGTGTGATGGGTCACTGATTTACCAGCACCTCTCATTATTATAACACTGTCAGATATAGTCACCCATTTTGACAGTGTTACTAAATTCATCTGATAAAAGTGAAGCCGTCAAGAGGGGACATTAGGACAAGCAGCCTGTCTCACCTTCTTGACGTGTGTGCTCTTGTATATTTTCTGAGAGGCGGGTCTTATGCCCGGGGCTGTTTGGAGGAGCTTGATCTGCTCAGATATACAAGTTACCTCTGCCCCTACTTCACCAAGTGGCCTGCACTGACTTGACCTTTCCCTCACGACACTTCCTCCAGGCTCCTCGTAGTCTTCTCTTCTTTTCTACACCAGTACAGCACCTGACACCCCGGACTGTGAACAATGCACAGGACTGTTTTGGACGAGAGGTCATACCCACAGACACATCACAGCAGTGAAGTGCTGCATGTCAAAGTATACTGGAGAGCTCCTTCATACACTCAACATTTTTGTATTCTTAAGTTTTTTCGATTCAAACTGACTTGAATCTAATAAAATGTGCAATCCATTAGTGGAAAAATGGCATGACTCCTACAACAGGTCCGTTGTACATCTTGTTGGTTCGGACGAGTCGTTCTTGCATGAGGCCTTTATTTTTATCTGTATTTCATTTCACCAGTTGCTGTCCTGTAAGGCTCCAACAAACTAACTAACTCCAACTGTTTTCATTGTCAATTAATTTGATCATCGATTTTTTTTTATTACACGATTAATCGATTAGTTGATAGTGAACATTCGACTGCTGGAGTCATCCAAGAATGGACACCCTTAGTTTTAATAAGAGCATTACTCCTTATTAAAAACAAATTGGTGTGTAAATACCCATAATAAATGTAAATCCTTCCCAAACAACAACGGCCAGATGACTCCAGGCTATTCCCCCATGAAGAGCTAACCGCCCCTAGAGTAGGGAGGGGGTTTTGTCAGTAAGGCTGAACTCGTACTGACCTTACTCTTTCAGGTGAGCTGTTTGACTTTGCCAGCTGCCAGATCATTCCCCGTGGGCCCCAATAAATATTCTGAGGCGTTTCATGTTGCCTGGTGGGAAAGCAGCCTTTCTTCCCGCTGACTCTGAGCTTTGTAGTTAACCCTAACAGCCTACAGAGGTACCAGGCAACGTGACTCATACATTACTTTATGGGTTTATCATGGCACCTGCACAATTTGTACTGTCTGCGGATCAGCCTTCAGCACCCTTTGGTTTTCCATTGAGTATGAAACAAGTTGGGTCTGCTTGTGCAGGAGAAGAACATGCAGAGAGCAGCATGTAACCCTGCCAACACTTTCTAAAAATGAATCAGTACCAAATTGTGTGTGGATGCCAGAGTGGCATGCTTCTATTATACCAAAGCAAAATGCAGCAAAACATAATCGAAACTGGCAACTGCGGGGAATGAACACATCTCAAAGGGATACCTTGACATTTTGATAGTTGGTTTGGTTTTCTTCTGAGCGAGAACACAATCTTCAAATGTGTTATGCTATTACTAACCGCTCCCCCTCAAAGGGTATGATACGTTTTTGTTATTTTGACTTATCAGTCGTATCAATCATTTGAGGGTGTAGGTGTCACTTTTTCCTGTCACATTCTGCAATGAAATCCAGTACAAAAACATTATCCCAGACTGTGACTGCCTGCTGAAGTATTACAAGCAGTCTGTTTAACCTTTTTACCCAGTTGGTGTGTATTACACATTTTCTCAGCATTCTCAGCATGTAAACCACTTCACATAGGTTTGAAAAAGTCTGACTTTAATTGCCTTCTTTACCTGACAGAATTCTTTAGGTGACACTAATCCACAATAATCTACAATGAGTCAGGGGGGCAGGAGGTTTCAGCGAGCTGCTGTCAAACCAACAGCTCTTACATGTGCTGACTTGTGGGATTAGAGAGAAGGAGAGCCCCAGTAAAAGCCAGGGGTTCAGTGTCTTGCTCAAGGGCACTCTGACAGCAGGAATAGATATTAATACTGTATGCTGTCATCCAGGTACCTGCACCATCTTTGTTTGCCCTTCACATTTTACAGATCCAGTTGTATCAAACCTGTCGACTAGACGCCTTCAGCGTGTTTCCCTGCACTTCTGAGGATTATGACTGTCATTTTGATCAGCCACATGCCTTCAAAGCAACATGTCGTTTGTTGCCTTGGTATGTGTACAGAACAGAACACCTCAGGGTTTTTTATGCCGAACTGCTGAAGTTTCAATAGCATGTAAGTCTGCTCCTTTCCCTAACCTTAATCAAATTGTTCTGATCACAGAATTACGGAGATATCATATGAACCACATTGCATAAGCTTTTGTAAGAAATCATACAAACCCTTTCATGAGAACAAGATGCACAGTAATTCAAAGATAACACACGTTATTGTGAGCCATCGGGTACAGTTAATTCCCACCCAAGCTGACGTTGTTGTTAGGGGTTGACCTCTAGTGACAGGAGCAAAACAAGAAGTTCTGCAAGGTAAAATAAAGACAAAGTCTGTATAGTGTGGGCAGAAGTGGTGGTTGATGGGTGAAATAAACACGGGATGCAGGAGATTAATGATTGTATCCATCTGACACCAAAAGTCTAAGTTGTTATTTTCGGTTAAAACACAAAATAAACTTCGGCAAGCCAATACTTTTCAATTACGTACTATCTATGTAACTGTGTCCAGTAAAACGTATAAGTAGGTATTTTAACCTGATCTTTTTCCTAACTTAAACCATCATGTTTTGTTGCCTAACCTCAACCGAGCAATCATTTCACAACTTTAACCATGTGTAACAGCAACTGTGTTAAAACTTTAAATGGAAGAGTCCTGTTTTATAAGATATCATATAAACTGTTCAGGATAATCTCTCAACTTGTTGCTTTCTGATTATGAATTTTTGCCTGTCCATGTGTGTTCTGCATGTGTTTGTGTGTTCCTATATGCCTGACTGCATGTTACTGAATGAAACCCTAACCACCTGATGCTCTTTAATCCTATTTGCCACGTGCAGGGGCCGCTTTTGGATTAAGCTCTTTCATCTACCATTACAGTATGCTGATGGTCGCATGGATCAACCTGGTGCCAACATGATACTTAACCTAAACCACTTTCCCAGGCCAGCGAGGCTTCCCTGAGCAGTATGTATTTGGCAGTGAGCAGCTATGTGAAGCAGTCAGCTGCAGTATAGGTCACTTTTAATGTAATATTTGGTGTCAGTGCTTCACATAATGTGGTATTTCAGAGACAGTCCCAACACAGTCCAGAGGCAAACAGGCTGATTGATTTTTTTGGAAATCCCCTTTAGAAGGCTGGATTCTTTCTCACAGACAAAACAAGTAATTTGGAGATTAGTCTGTTAGTGAGTCCAACTAAAGATAAGATTCACTCATGTGTGCCTCAGGTAGCTGATTTGTTTTCATGCTCTATGCCAATTCTAATATTGAGAGATTGTTAGCGACACTAGCAGTTGTTTTTAAGGGTAAAGCACTTCTTTATTAGTCAGTGTTTTGATTTTTTTTTTAACGACAAATACATTTCAAAATGCTTTCTGAATAGGAAATAATTGTATCCATGGTGTCGACTGTAGGGAGACAAAAGTGCTGCAGATAAAGGAAATACTCATGTATACCCGCAGTGCTATTAAAGTCATCAACAACAGTTCTGGTCTGTTATTTATCCACTCAGTTTTTTCAGCATCTATCCATACTTGATGATGGTGCCGCTTCCTATTAATCAATTCACTGGCATGGGTGATTTATTTAAATGTGCAGTCAAATACTGTAGTCAGCTGTTTCTGACCAGGTGAGTGGACAACTCAGAAATAATGCTTAATTTCATGCCAGTGAAGTATTGGCCTGGGCCCCTCTCCCTTATCCATTCTGCCAATATCCCCTCTTTTCCTATACGCATCTTATTTTTCACTTTCTTTTATTTGTGTCACAAGTGTCTCTGTCATTTGTTTGATCTCTTCAGTTTCTTTTTCAATTTACTTTTCTTCGCCCTGGTTTTACCTTACAGCCCTTTCATTTTTCAGTTTCGCTGTTTTTGTTCTGTAAAGCCTCTCGCTCTAATCCACAGACTTTCAGTCTCTCAACATATTTGTGTGCTTTCCACACCAGGATCCCCACTGCTAATGTATATACAGCATGAGTGTGTGAGTATACGCCTATGTAGCGAGAAAGAGAGAGAGAGAGAGAAAGAGGGAGAGACTATTTTCTTCCGATAAGAAAATATTTTTTCTTTCTGTTATGTTTGCCAGAAGCTGGTGTTGACCAAGTCAACCTAATGCTCACTAATCCCTGCACCCCTACACAATCCATTGCTTTTTCTCTATAGGTTGCCTTTGCACATTTATGTTATAGTACACACACACACACACACAAACATTCCTATATTCCCAACAGTGGACTCTATTCTAACCAAGTGTGGACTTCTGTTTCTGGTTATTTTGAAAAGCAAAAACAGAATAGAAATAGAACTTTTAAGGTCATATCACTACAAATGTGCTTTTCATATTTTTCAAAAGAAATTGCCAAGAGGGGATAGCATCTTTGAGCGATCCCTACCTATCAAAGTACCAAAGAGGGGACCAGTCCCGGAACTGCAGTGAAACAGGCTGCACTTATTATTTCACCTAATGAGTGTTTGTTTACTGCAAAGGCTTTCTTTGTTTCTTTCAAAAACATATATTTATATATGAACACAAATACATATACATATAGAATGATTACAAAAATCAATCTTGGCCACTTTGGCAGGTAAAATATATATATATTTTAATTTAATAAGAAGTAACTTGTCTGCATGCACTATATCAAGGGCTGCACTATAAGCAACAACACGTCAAATATAATATATATACTTGTAGTGTAACATTAGCTTTGAGGTCCACTGTAGATGAATGTGAAACAATGTCAAAGTCCACTCTTGGTTAGGTTGCTAAGTAAACATACCTATACACACAAACACACACACACACACACTAAAAAACACACCTGGCCCCTGCCTCGTTACTGCCTCCTCAATAATTCACTGCCCCCAAGACTTTGGAGGCATTTTTTATTTATGCACTGGAGGAATGTTTAACTCCTGATATCACTGTGCAAAACACACACGCACACTTAAGATAACAAATATGCCATCAAAATCAAATATTTAATTAAAGTTCCCACAATCAAATTAATTAAGATATTGTTGTGATAGTGACAGGATTCATCAACCCACTGTAATGGTGTGTAAGCATTACCATCACACATCTATATGCATGGACACAGAGCACGTTTTAGCAGCTTTGGGCAGCTTCTTGTTCTAGTTTGACGCGTTTTGCTCGCTGTTTTTTGCAATCCTCAGCATATCACATTTTTCAGCTCTATGCTCCTTATGTTTTTGCAGTAGCACCCTGAATAACTTGAATTGTTTTTTTCCCCCCATTGTCCAAACAGGTGAATCGAGAGGGGAAGCTATCCCCTGACTCATCCTAAACTAAAAAATATGTGATGCATTGACTTTCTACCTTGTAAGAGCAGTGAGATTTTTTACTGTTCATTTGCTTGGTTTTACTTGTTTTGTAGTGTTTGGCTTCAGTTAATGAATTTAAATTAATTAACACCTACATGTCATTTGATCTAATTGTAACACTATCATGAATATGTCAAAACTCTGCTTTAAGAATTCTGGGTACTTTTATAATGATGCAGGTATTATTTCATTCATTTTTAAAGATGCCTGGGGATGCCCTGGACTTCATAAGATTCTGATGAAAGCTTCTAAAGAAACTTTGTGCATTGGCTCTCTGTTCTGTGCCACCTGGAATATGAGAGCTGCTTCAGTCAGGTGCTTAAACAGGCACATTAACTGCTCGATATTATGAGAATAAGCAAAAAAATTCATTTAAATTGTATTTCCTGAATGACCATCATTTTAAAATGTATTCTATTATACTTTAGTTTCACAGGTATGGAATTGCCAAAAGCTATGAGTTCACTTCAGGTCTTGAAAACCAGACTCGTGCAGAACTCTAAACTTTATTTTATGGATATCAGTTACCTGTTGCAGCACTGTTTTTACAGCAGTAGCTGCTTCAGCAAAGGCTTTTAACTGCTGTAAATTTTCACATGCCTAAAACAATTCTTATTCAGTCCACTCACACAACTGTGATGGAAGGAATACCTATTTTTGCCTAATTTGAAATCCCCTCAGAGGGAGCATGTAGGAAGAAAGGGATAACTTAAGCACCCCTTGCACAAGTCGAATCAAGTTCAAGTCGAATCAACCCCCGTTTGTGTTTGAGTGGGTTGCAGGAATCAATAAGCAAATACTGATTAGTGTGAGTGGACAAGATACAGGCTGACACAGACACATCCACACTCACAGGTGCATATTTATACAGACTGTGATTCACACATTTGCACACATGAATGCACATTGATGCTATGAGTGTTGACGCACATGCAGAAAGATGGGCACTCCCTTGTGGTCTCATGAACAGGGACAGGTGAAGTTGCAGACACACATTCTGGTGGCATTTTTGCAATTAAAGTGGGCCCTGTGGCTATCTTTCCGCTGACTGCACAAGCCAAATATCAGGGCACGGTGCGGTGCTGCTTTGCTCCCCTAGTGGAACTAATTAGATGTTCCCAAAGGACAGCCCTGTCATCACATTGTTCTGCCCACAATACAGCCTCAGTGGCCCTGTGAGCGAAGCAGTGGGCCAAAATAACCCAGCGAATAACTTAATTATACGAAAGGCCTCATTCCAAAACTCTCTGCACTTTCAATGAAGCTCAGACTCATCAGTCGATATTTTTAAACTAGACCTTTTACTGAGTCTGACATTTGATTGTTAAAGCCACACCTTTTCAAGAAACTACAAGAGAATGCTCTCACTTAAGGCTTAATTTTTCTTTTGTTTTTAAGAGTTGAGGAAATAATTTATTCTGCACCATGTCTCTGCCTTGTGGGAACAGCTAACAATAAAGGTTGTCCACAGTGTCTGCAGCAGAAAAACGAACAACGTACTTTGAATGAGGTCGCGATATTGTTTGAGTTGGAGCTTCCTCATTGGCTGCTGTGCTGCCAAAATGAAACAGTCAGCTGGTAATATATTTACCTCTGGAATCATCAATCAAATACTTCCTCAATGCACGGTTGTAGTTGCTGCCACTGAAGTTTTAATACACAATTCAAAACATAAAAGGGCCAGAGAGGTGAATGAAATTCACAAGAGGAAAAGGAAGTATACTTGAAATTGTGTGGTATCATGTACTCTGATAAGATAAACTTCTTAATAGACAAGGAGGAATAGGCAATGCAAAGAATAAAAAGGAGTTCAGGGGAAAAAAATCATCTTTAAAAAGAGCAAACTCAAAGTAGCTCAAGGATACAACCTTGTCTTCTTGAGCATACTAAATTCATATCTTACATTCTATAGAAAGTGCATTTCTACTTCAAGTCTAAGTCTCTTTGTACAGCATCTTACTGTTCATGTCCCTGGTGGCTTTCTGTCAATGCATTTACATCTGCCATGATTTATTGTCACCATGTCAGTATTAAATCTAATGCAAGCTGTAGTTTTTGAAGGTGAACAACATAATTGTTATACAAATGTTAAGATGCCGTTTTCAGCCTTTATTTGCACGTGTTTTAATTAAACCCACTACTGTGAGTTAATGGTGTCTGTTGGCCGAATTATAAGGCGCAACTCCTGGCTGTTGTCTTGTAAATGTCATGCCACGAGTTGGTAGAATAAAAAAAAAAATGCAGTGAGACCTCTGGGGCAGTTGATTCATGGCATTACAGAGACGGAGTTAAGCAAACCCACTTCCACTGACAATTATTTCTAAGATTGCTGCGAGAGTCTAACACACCTTGAGGAACCACAAGAAAAAAAAAATCAAAAAAGTTCACATTTCCTGACATACACTGTATTTTCGTGTGCTTCACATACTGAAGCGAATGTGAAAAACATGAGCTGTTTGACAACACACACACCTCATTTAGAAACATTCATGCGGTAAAAGCTGCACTTTCCTCTCAATACAACTGATGTGAGCAACACAAAAGGAAATGTTCCTTGTCCCAGAACTCATTGTTTCCAAATTATGTATTAGCTAAACTCATCTTTGAATTCTAATGAGGTACTAATCTATTATTAAGATATTAAGAACTGATAAACCATGATATGATAGATGATGAACTATTCATTAATTCCACATGAACTCATTAATGCACCATGAACTCTATGTTTACGAAGGCTTTATAAGCAGTTCATTATTTTAAGTGTTTCCCATTAGCCGGGTATAATTGGATGCTCCTCAACAACATTCATGCAGTGACTCCTATGTTGGCTGAAACAAAGAAGCATTGCAAAGTGAAAGTGCACACAATGAACCTATTATTCCCAGAGAGAATGTTATTTGTAGAGCGAGGAGAGGAATTTGTGCCCCTAAAGTGATGTATAGGCTCCAACCTATTGTTAGAGTCATTTCCTCATTATATTTCCACAAAACAACCTTGTGCTTCATCACCTCATTAACAATAGTGTGCAATTTTGATGCTTTGGCTTGAAACAACAAAGAGCCAGTGAGATGAATGGGATGCTGAGAGACACTGGCCACATGTTCCAGCTGTGAGTGCAGCTGATGTTTTAATGAAAGTGAATGTTCCAGGACGACACAAACCTTGGCCGGAATAGCCAGCAACCACAGGGGATCTGAGCATCCTCAAATGAATCAGCAGGCTGAAAGGAGAGGACATGTGGGCGATCACCTCAGCAGGCCTGTCATTCTGATCGCATATACATCAACAAGGGACCAGCTGGGATCAAACAGGCTTAGTAAGGGTCATTGCAGCGACAAATAGGAACATTAAAGGGCAAATAATACCACCAAATGGCATACTAAGCACTGCTCAGTAGCAATACTTGCAAAGGTAGACATCCAAATCCCCATTCTGTGGAGTTGGTAGACCATTACACAAGTGAAAAGTTAAGGGTTTCAGCTGCAATATTCTGCAGAAAGGCAATTTTAACTGACCAATTGATCAAAAAAAGGCTGAAATTTTAACAAGATCTCCAACTTTAACCACAGAAAACACCGTTTCTCAATACTACCCATAACGACACATATGAGCATTTGTCAATATGAGCATTACGCAGCTCACGGTACAGCAGAGTGTAGATGGAAGGAGGAAAAGTCGGAAATATGTGTCGAACTACTGAGAAACAGAAGGTCTGGTGGGCTGGCCAAAATTCACAAAAGAAAGGGGAACCTTTAGACCAACCCTCAATGGGCCGCCAGATCCAAAAGAACCCCTTCTACCACCGAACCATAAATAAAACAAGAAACAGAAATAAACACCAAAAACTGAGCCACCAGTCCCACCAGAAAACAAAGGAAAAACCAAACCAAACAAAAGGCCTGAGCACCAGCAACAGGCCGCTCTGCTGCTGCAGCAGCTGCTGCAGGTGAAAGAGAGAGAGAGGGAAGTGGTCGCCACCCCCTTTTCTAACCTTCCCTCAATCAGCCTCACTGCCTGCACCTGAGGAAAAACAAGGATCAAATGAGTGACAGACTCATGAGCAAAGGGAAAGGGGGGAGGACACGTAACACACCGTTATTGTGACACTCATTGGTAAACAGTAGCTACTGGACATAACTCCAGTTCTATGAATGTTTGTACCCCTCTAACCACTTATTTATTTCCGATAATAGATCTATAACCATTTGCTAAAAGCGAATTATGTTTCTGTCTGTTCACCGTTCTCAAGTAATGTGCTGGCTAGTAGTAACCATCGCCGCGGGGACAGATTTTATTGCAATTATTTCCAACACTGAGTGTCGTCCTTCAGTGGCTCATCCTCTGATCGCTGCAGAATCAAGACGATAACACACAAGCTGTAAGAAGCACACCGTCCCTCTGAACTCACTGGTACTTGAGGCTGTGGTCGACATGTACACAAGAGATCATTTGTTGGTATTGATTATGGGATAATAGCTAGCTAGCCTTGTGGTTTTTTATTGTACTGTTAAATACATTATAGATGAGTCAAAGGGTTCTATGAGCTGAATGGACGAGAAATATAATAGAAATATGATGTTCATCCTATTTGCCTGACTAGTGAACAAAGTTTTTATTTCATAGAACCCTTTTGCCATATTTATATATATTTATATTCAAGGTACAAGGTAGCTTTATTATCAATTCTACAATATGTGTAACACAGACAGAGGATTGAAATAGCGTTACTCAAGGGCCCACAGTGCTGCAATGACATCAAATATAACTATAACAAGTTGAGAAAATACCAAGGTAAAAAAAAAACATCTTAAAAGTGACTGTGTAGTGTATATATATACAACAAAAGAAGCAACCAATAATGGTGTTTCAAGCCCAGGTTAGATCCTTTCAGTATGACTGAAGACATCAGGGAAGAATTGAGTCGTAACACCTGGTTGAACGTCTTCCCATTTTAAAAAGAATATCCATGAACAAGAAGGAAAATGCATGAGACTTTATTTATTGAATTAAATCAGCCTCCCACTCTAGAGTCCAACAACAGCTCACCCTTGCCTGTCACATTCCTCTGCCCACTCAGGGCTTCCATACATTGCCAAGTAAACCACACAGTGTCATAATCACATGGAAGTAATTACAGCCTTAATCCATTGTCGACAAATTGACTGTGTACAGAGTTTTAATTGCTGTGACACAGTTTAGCTTACATGTAACACTGTCGGTGGTGACTGTGGTTCTCCCTCCTGGGCTGTGACTGACTGATGGTGCCCAGTATTATTGTCATGTGACCCGTATAATGAAAACTGAAATTTGGCTCAGCTAGGCGGAGCGGTTCTACTGTGCAGTGATCCATTCAGGTACTGAAAACGAGTATACTGGACACTCATCTCATTACGGCCAGCAGATTCTTGGCCTGCAGTGGGAACTGGCTGAGTGCATCAGATGTTAATAAATGACCACGTCCTTTAAGTCCTATAAAGAATTAACACTTTAAAATATACTCTCTGAACTTCTCATTACATAAATGAACAAAGAGTCACTACTACTATGGTGCAGCTGCATGTTTATATTATCATTATAATATGGACTCTGTAAGGGCAATCACTATGAACTGTTCATGAGAAGAGCCTGCTAAACTTGGTCTGGACACGACCTTAGACTACCAGCTCAAACCTGAACTCCTTCATTCAGGTCTACACACCCTCCCCTTCACTCGGCTCTTCCAATGAAAGGCTTTGCTGCCACTTCAGGGCTCGAAGGCCACTTTCACATCCCAAAGTTTAGTCCATTTCAAATTAAAACTCTGGTGCAGTTAAATCCTTGTTACGGTCCATCTGGTCACTTGTAAACGCTCTAATCAAACTCTGGAGCGGACCAAAACAACTGGTCCAAGACCAGTTGTGAGAGGGGGTCTCGGTCAGTTTCCAAACGAACCCTAGTGCGGCTCGATTGCACTGTGAAAGTAATCTGACCCAAATACAGGAAATGCACCAAAACGAAACAGATTGTGGTCGACCTGTGAGAGCATTTTGTGAGATGTACACAGAGTGACAGATGCAACATGACTGGGAGAGGACTGACTTGGACTTCTGCTGAAGTCCGGCGTGTGCTTGACATCTGGGCCGAAGAACACATACAACTCCACCAAAACAATGACGTTAATATCATTTGAGATCACCTGGAGGAGAAAGTATTCCTGTGCATGATAGATCAGTGCAGAGGCAAGATAGAAAATCTTCAACAGCAATATTTCATGGTGCGTTCGGCTCTGTGTTGCTTTGTTTATTTCCGTCTTTACATTTTCCAATGCCAACTTTCAGACCAATAACAAACACTGCAAGTATTTTAGATACCAAAAGTATCTATTTCACTCTGATTCACACTAACAAAACTGACTGAGGTTGTGAAAGCGCCCTAAGTCACGAGCTAGACTTTGAAATGGATCCCCTAACTCCAATCTGATCTACTGAGTCCCTCAAAGTCTTTACAAAGAGACTAAAGTCCCAGATCTCTTGTGAACACCTTCACACATAATGGACATGGTAGAGAATAAAAGAAAGAAAGAAATACCTATAACCCCTCTTCCATGCACTTTGCATTGCCTCTGTGCCTGATGGCCCGATCCTATCGGACTCAAACGTCACCGGTGGCTCTTACTGTTGCTTTGCCGCTTGTGCTGTATGTACTCTTACATGTCCATCGCTTTGGATAAAAGCATCTGCTTTTACAATAAAATAGCAACACTGTAATTTCCATCACGACCTATTTTTCAATGAAGTGTGAATGACTTTTATAGTGTCACTTTCTGGCGTGATTGGGCACTTAGGCTTTTTGCGGTGGTGTACTAATGTCACACCACTTTGCCTTTGTCTGAAAAACTACTACCTGCAGTTGGGTGAATGGCTCTTTCACAGACTGTTTTAATAGTTTGAACTTATTTAAAGCCACTATCCTAACCGAGAATTTGTACAAAATAGAAAAACAGACACATTGTAGTTTGTTTATGTATTTGTAAATGATGGTGTCATAAGAGAAACCAACAGTCAGTCGTAGAACAAATGAAGAAACACAGTATGCAATTAAACAGAGAGAAAGGCACTGATTCTCCTTCACCTTCTGCTTTATATGAAAGGAAAAACATGTATTCCCTGACATACTCTGCAGACACAATTACTTAACACTCACCAAGAACATTGCTTCTCGACAGAGGAGTTAATTCACTAATATGACACCACACTAAATTACAACATGGTTAACTACTCAGTACAGATAAGGCGGGTGTAAGAGCTCATCATTCCTGTGTAAACACCTTGGGAGGATGTTAATTTAACACCCCTCAGCTCCTCAAAAGTGCAAATCTACCTAAGCTATAATTCACCTCTATTGGAGGCATGTGCTTGATGTTATAAATGAGACTGTTTATGGATGTTACATTGAGAAACATTGCCCAGTGGACCTGTTTCACAGCAGGCATTTTGACTTGTCTTAGCAGGAAAAGCACAGCTGTAATTAATAGAATTAATGATGGCTCCGTTAAATTAATTTCTTTAAGTTCCCCAGTTCGCTACACAGCGAGCGAGCACACACAGCAGGGTCTCAGGAACCGGTGAACCTAAATCAAATGCAGCCTTTATCAATGTTATTAATTACGCCTGTGCTCTTCCTGCTCCTTGTTTAAATGTCGGCTCTGTAAATGGCTTATGGTGGGAAAAAAGAATTACAGGAATATGATAAATAAAGTTGTGGGGGGTGGGGGACTTTTATGCTTCGGATATCAAAGTGCTTTAGGGGTATTATGGCTGTAATTCAGCTCTGAGTGTCAGGTGCTATTCATCATGTGGCGTAAAAACTGGAATTAAGGCCTTGTAGTTGTATTCCTCTGCCAACTAGTCAAGCTGCAATTTAGTCGTCCAGGCTTGTATACAGTAAAGAATTTGAAGGAATTTAATATAAAGTGATGTGTATTGTTTTGGCGAAACATGGATGCTTCACACACAGAAGCACAGTAGATTTAAAAAAAAAACACTTCAACAACTTTATTCTTTATATTTTGCTCTTGTTTCTATCGTGTACCTATTATTTATTAGGCTTTCTTCTTAATATAGCTGGGACCTGAGTACTAATTTCGTACCAGTGACATGAAAATGTGAGCTGGCATGACAATAAAGTTCCTTGATACCTTGAAATCACTACAGTTTCAAGGTGGGAACCCAAGATTAGAGTCACTGATTTGATTCCCGCCCACATGTTTAATCCAGTCACAAGTAAATTTCTTTTTTGAGTCTAAATTGTTAAGCAAATTTAGTTTCACATAAAGAAGGATATTAAATAATTAATTTCTGCAGCTATTATTTAACATGTTTTCTACTTCTTTTTCCCACAGTGTGGCGTAAAATATATATAGATACTTTTGTGCAGTCTAGCTTTGCTATTGTAAAGCGGCACTTGTGAAGCCTGGGGCAACGCGCTGACCCTCACCTGGAGTTGAAAGGAAAGTAATATTTGAAGAAGTGAATGTGAGATTCACTTTATTTAACAGAGAAAAGAACCTTCAGCGTCTGGGTCGACCGAACGTGTCCAATCACAAAACAACCATCACGACAAGTCAACAAGAGAACAAATGAAAATGGAAGTGGTAAATCGAAGGTCAAGGTAGTTTCATTGAAACCAAGGCATCTTGAGGTTGATTGCTGGTCTCCATTGATTGGACCTTTCTGAGAGTCACTGTGAAGAACAACATGTACTTTAGGTCAGTGTTTACAAAGTGGGGGCCAGGGACCACTTGGGCATCGCCATGGGGACCTCAGCAAATTGGAAGGACAATCACAGAAAATGTATAAAAACTGATTTTATTCCTTACTTTTATTTGTATATTGTAAACTTTATTTCCGATACCAGTCTTTCTAATTACCTGCCAGTCAAAATGAATGAATTCGTCATAAGCTGTCAGTGGTATGCACCTGCCATGAAGATGCTCTGGCTTTTTAATGACACCCTGCCTTGGCGTGAAAAAGTTTGGTAACCCCTGTATCCAGGGGTGGGAGTCACTTTTGCAGCATTCTTTCGTATCCTAAAAAATCACTTTTGTTCCCCACACTTAACAAGCTTTATTTTCCTTCCATGGGACATAATTAGACATTACATAACATGAAAAGTAGAGTAATCTCTCCTGAATAGTGTTTCATGTCTTGCTCTGCTGTACAATGCCTCTGATATGATGATACACGAATAGACAGGTGCTTGTATCCAACATGCAAATTAAGGGAATGCAAGAGTATTCTACCACGTACAGCTGGAACGCGCTACAATACCCTGCAGACAAATGGGTGCACTGGTGCTGAAGTGACAGCAAGCAATTGTGTGTGTATGAGCGTGTGTGTGCGACGTATTTTTCCGAAGCTATAGCCTGTGTTAGTGTGTGTACTTTGTGTAGGCATTGCATGCTTACGCGTGAACATGATCTCACCAGCACAACAAGAACCTCCACATGTATAAATGATGTGGTTTCTGAATGCGTGTATTTGTATGTGTGTGAAGCTCTCCTCCTCGGCCGGCTGTTGGTAGCACTGTGTAGGACAGCCCAGAAGAGGCTGGGCACTCATTGCAACAGAAGGTACGTTGGTGGTCTGGTGCTGCGCTGTTCATCAGCTGCGGCAAGCTGCTGCCTCCTGTTGAACCTGCGTTCACTGGACTCCAAACACGGCGCCTGCAGAGTGAGGGGAACAGAGATGCACAGGGAGAAACAAAAAGGTGAAGAGTTTGAACAGGGAAGGAGGGAAATCAAGAGGAAAAGAGATAGAGAAGAAATAAATTCTAACTGCAAACTCCACCACAGTCCTTGAGCATGTAAATTACATACTCACAGAATAATTTGCTCATCATAACTGAAAATATATGCATTAAAAGTTTGGGTTTGATAAAAGATGTCAGTCCTGGCATAATTATTATTTTGCTTGTAATTATGCTTTCACTTTGTGTTAAAAAGTGGTGGGAACATAAGGGCTTGGATGATTTTTTTAATGGTCTTCAACATGTACAACTTTAGTCAGTTTAATGGGGGATCAGTATAAGGTCAGAGTAGATAAAATGGTTGGGGAAAAATGAATAATGGGCTCATCAAAGGGGCATAACTTAGGCTATTACAGAGTCAACAATATGACAATTCTATACATGTACAACTGTTTCTTTTGCATTTACATTGTATTTTATGTTTTATTATCATGGGAAAAGGCATGCTCATTCGTTAGTTTGTTGCGGCATGTCTTGGTGCAAGTTAGTAGTTCCTATACCTATGTTTGTATAAGGATGGATGATTATGGCTCTTGTGGAAAAGCAGAAAGTGCACCAGACGTTAAAAGAAGCGAAGACATCTACTAATAATATGCAAGGAACAACTAAGCACATGTTAAATACACTTCACTGCCTAAGTGGTGGGTATGAGGATGGGACTCCAGCTGTTGCAGCATCAGCCCCTATATGGTTTCTTAATATGGCCATATGTAGACGTGAATATGTATGTAAGGAAAGTATGGGGAATGTGCAGACAAGGGAGTTAGAGAAGATAAGAAGATATAATATTGAAATGTATTTTAAATTTAAGTCAGAGCTTTACAAGTAAAGGTACAGCACACCAATATCTTGTTATAAGTACATAGAAGTCCCATTAATGACATACAGTATATTTTAAGGTGCAATTAATCAAAGAAAACTATTGCAAACGATTAGATTTTTAATCAATGAAATGTTATATGTTTATTTGTCTATAACAGCAATGCAGTAGTAGTCTTTAAAAACATTAAAAGATGTAATGGAATAACACAATGCACAAAAAGAGATGGCTTCTTAGAAAACACAATCTACTGCACACTCATTAAATAGAGTGAACTTGCCACAGTCGTGTATTAGTAAATTGTTAATTAAGCATACCCCATTAGTCAAGATTTGCTTCCCATTTAGTAAACCCTTTGAGTCAAATTTAATTTAACAC
The DNA here is from genome assembly GCA_903364295.1 of Serranus cabrilla. Lineage (NCBI taxonomy): Eukaryota > Metazoa > Chordata > Actinopteri > Perciformes > Serranidae > Serranus > Serranus cabrilla. Next base: position 725,999 of record CAFUXE010000008.1, on the reverse strand, counting down.
GAATCTGTTGCTTTGTGCTCATACTCACATTGCACATGTTGATATCTTGTTTTTAGATTTAAACATTTAAAAGAAGGTATTTCCTTTTATTATATATAAAAAAGGATCTTACCAACTTGTTTGTGTTCCTGCAAACTGGATGATGCTATCACTTGGAATGCACAGGTTCTGCAGGCCTTGAGCTAATCTTGATGAAATCATATCAAAATCAAGTTTTTATTGGGTTCTTATTGCGTTTCCTTGGCTAAAAGCATCAGCACCAGTACAGGAAAGGATGTTTTTCTCCCATGAAAAACCTGGTTCTTAGCTTTCGTGAACTGGTCATGATTGAAATCACTGTGATATATCAGCTGCAGCTACAAATTAGACAAAATTGTGATTGTCGTTTTTAAAAAAAAAATGCAAATCAAGTTAAAGTTACAGAAGCTTTAAAAAGATAGACGGAGTGCATGTAGAGTTAGCCCCATGTGGCAGGAGAGAAAGAGAGCCTGGGTTCACTTTAGAAGGCAAGAGAGAGAGAGAGAGAGAGAGGGAGTATCATACAGACCTGTATGTTGACAGATCTAATTCAATTAAGCAGCAGGAGTTCTGACCAAGAGGCAAGCATTGTCGCCCCACGTTTCATGTTTTGATGTGCAGTTATGTAATACTCAGCTAAGTCTGTAACAGCCTCCTGGATTGCAGACAGCAGGAGTCTGGAACTCTCTCTTAATGAGTTGGAGATATAATTGGAGAATAAATAAGACCCAGGTATAATAAGAATGATTACTTACCTAAAGGAGATTGGTTATCCATCTTAAAGTGACACCGCACAATTTAGAATACCTCATGTGTGCCTAGCATGACATTTAATTAAAAGATGACATATTCATTCACAGTCTCTGTCATGCGCCCTTGTGACCTGTTAAAAACCCACAGACAGCAGCCGGGTGTCACCAAATGGTGTATGAATAACATCAATTGCATGAAATCACAATGAATTTTTTGCTTTTCTTGTGTCATTTCATGCTGTGGCAATATTAGACACTCCATATGCTCCGGAAGTGAGGTAATGGAGAGTGAGAGCTGTTTTTGGGTGTGCAGGAGGAGACAAACCAACACATGACATTTTCTCAAGATAGGGTGAGGAGCTCAGATGTCTTTTTCACGTCAAAAGGAGCCAGCTGAGGTGGTTTCGTTCATCTGGTAAGGATGCCTCCCAGGTGCTTCCTGTTAGAGGTGTTCCGGACACTTGGTAGGCGGCCTCGGGGAAGACCCAGAACACGCTGGAGGGATTATAGCTCTCGTCTGGCCTGGGAACGCCTCAGGGTTCTCCAGGAGGAGCTGGACGTCGTGGTCGGGGAGAGGGACGTCCGTAAAACTTTGCTTAGCCTGCTGCCCCCACGGCCCGGCCCGAGATAAGCAGATGAAAATAGATGGATGGTTGGATACTACTAGTACTTTTGTTTCCTAATTCCCCAACATTTTAAAAGCCATAGAACAAAGCGTGACAAACTATAAAATGGGTAGACAACATACCAAATGTCCATAAAAATGAAATATTATTTGTGTGCTGTCCCATGAGATCACACTGAATACAGATATAAGAAATCAACTGAAAACCTTCCAGCTTTCTGTAGATACTTTAAGAATCTACAGTCTGGATTGTTGCGCCGAATGTATTGCATGGCTTGGAAATTTCAGTCCAACTTGGCTTGATTTTTTTGCCATCATGCTGATAACATTTTTCCGCCCTGTTCAGTTGCCTTAAAATCCGACATTTCCCTCTGGGAGTTGACTGTCGCTGTCCTGTCTTCTGCCGTTGGCCACTCAGCTCCGACGCTCCAAAAAGGTGATCATATGCTTTTGCATAAGGGCACCTTGACAGCAGTACTGTTGATGGAGCCCGAGCCTCTGGTCTGGGGATTTAAACTAGTGGCCTCACGGTTACAGACCCGGCCTCCATCATCAAGTCAGGCTCATAAAGATTCACAGTTATACTCTCAATACTCATACATTAAACAACACGGAATTCATAACAGCTCATGTTTGCAATTCAAATTTACAGACATCAACCTGCCAGAAAAGAAAAAAACGTAGACAACAGAGACAACAGGAATACCAGGGTTCAAAATGTGTGTTAGCAGTCCTGCACTGCAGCCTGCCTGATAGGACACTGAATCCTGACAAGGTCCAGAGATGATTTTCTGTACTCTGGCATCCATGTGGAAAATTTCCCAATGGAGACAAATTGTGTTAGAATATTTCCAATTATCTGTCACACAATTCAAGTGGATATCATCAGTAATATAGTCAGCCCCCAAGTGTTCCAAAAAAGATAATAAACCTGTAATAACTAATTAAGAGTAATGTCCTACACCCACCAAAAGCAATGCAGAGTTTTCCATGCAAATGATAAGAGAAATCAGAGAAACAGTTTTTTAGTCTATTAAAAGGCTGGCATTGTTTTTTTCATCAAGTTGCATCAATTATGTCAACACATTCTCACTCCTGACTTCCTCACGTAGGATGGTGAGGACAGCAAGAGGTCCTGACCAAGCTGTCAATCAAATATTTTGCTTGGGGGTTGGGTTGCTCAGTGTGCTCCTCTTTTGTGTTTTCCTGAGAAATCAAAGTTGATCAACAGCAAATTGTTTTTGAAAGAGGGCAACCCATTTTTTAAAGTATATTATCAAGAACAGAAACACGTTTTCTACCAATGGAGTGAGACATTTTTCAGAAGTGAAGACATTTCAGCTGGTCCTCACTTATTCAAAGGCCTGTTTGAGGGTTAAGACCTAACTTTTGGATAAAGGTAATAAAAAAGGGTTGGGGTTAGACATTTAGTTGTGATGGTTAAGGTTAAGGTAAGGGGCTAGGACATGCATAATGTAAATAAAGGGTCCTCACAAAGAAAATACAAGAACAAGTGTGTGAGTGTCTACTTGTACTTGCAGCAAAGTGAGGACCATTCAAACTTTGTGACCAACAGCGTGAGGACATTTTGGGATGTGACGACATTTTGGCCAGTCCTCACTTCTTAAAAGGCCTGTTTGAGGGTTATGACTTGTTTTCAAGTTTAAAGTTACATTAATGTGTAGGTTAGGATATGGGTAAGTGTTTAGGGTTAGGTTAAAGACATAGGGAATGCATTATGTGTACCTGTGTGTGTGTTTGTTCATAAGAAGAAACAACTCCTTAACAGCTGTGCCTAGTAGCACCACATCTGACCCATGATGTCTGTCTCCTTGTGCTGAGCCCGGCAGCTTCTTAGACATGACAAAGAGTTTCCACGGTTCCATGTAGTATTGAACCTGTGTCCATGTGCATCCCACTCTGACCTTTCCAAGCTGCTTTTATCATTTCCTGCTTTGGTGTGTTCACCAGCTCTCCAGCGGTTTTCTCTCCACGGCTCCAACTTTGTTGAGGACGATGAATGTGAGATGAGCCATGCAGAGTTACTGTGTCCCAACCTTCTGCTGCTCCGTCAGTACAGTTCAATAGCTCTGTGTTGAGACAGTCATGTACTCTCAATGGACCGCCTGAGTGTCTCTATTCTGTTACGGTTGAGAGCTAGGACGACTGTAGCTCCAGCCTTTAGTCACACTCCACCCTCATACAATGCACTGCTAACCATGTATGGTTCAGTGCCAGCCTGTGGTCATGTGTTTTCCATCAGTCTGTGCTCTACATTGAAAGACTGGAGCGTGAGACCATGCAAGATGCCTTATTCTTACTAATGTTTTTTTTTTTAATATGATCTTTCTTTTATCTTATAATTCTGTTCATATTACTTCACCAGGATTCTTTTCCTCAATATCTAAGAATGTCTTGTGATTGATACACTGTCTCTTATTTTGTTTTTATTACCTTCGCCAAAGAGGTCATGTTTTCGTCAGCCTGTGTCTGTTTTTTCGTTTGTTTGTTTGTTTGTTTGTCTGTGTACAAAATAACTCAAAAAGTAATACATGGATTTGGATGAACTTTTCGGACAACGTGTGTATAGGGACGATTTGATTTTGGTGTTTATCTGTGATCCAGAGCACCATCTGGAATTTGTATTGCAAATTTATATTTATGTGTCAGTGACCATATTGCCTTCACTAACTGTCGCCATCTAGTGGATGAAATATTTCAATGCCAGTGTGCTCCAAAAACACATGCTTTCAATATAATCCTTCAGGTGTGCAATTTGGTATTGCGTAACTGACCCTCTTGCCTTGGCAGAGGTCTGAGCTCTCCGAGTGCTTTTCTAGTTTAAGACTTGTTTTTGGCCTTATGGCATCATTATCCTCATTGATTAACCGCTCTCTGTCAAAGCAATTTGTAAGCTGTTGTTTTTAAAAGGTGCTATATAAATAAGGTTATTATTATTATCATTATCCATTTCAGTGATGCTCACATGTACAAAAACAAACTAAATGTGGGTCTTATAGCAGGTGAAAATAAAAGCAGTCTTGCTCCAAGTCAGTCCATAAATATCACAGACACGGGAAGTTCAGCCAATATGTAATATCTCTTGTGTAATTTTTGTGGGTTTAGAGCCATATACTAACTTTGCATTTGAGGCTGAGCTGCTCACTTTCTGTGGATCCAGCCAGGAGTTCACTTGGCAAGCTCGTAAACCCCAAATGAGGCCCATTATTTGGGTTTCAGGCCCTCTTAGTCAGCAGGAAATGTTCCTTCCCTGACTACCTGACAGAATATGTGTCTGAAAGTGAAAAATCTAGTGATGGAGCCATGTGGATTACAGGACTTTTTTTTCTCTGAACCTTGATTTGTCCCTGCATTTTGCTGAGCTTGCATTATGTTTTTCACCGTCACACTAGTTCATACACATACATTTTATACTGTTCAAAGAGCTGCCCATAAACTACATTTTTCTGCTGCAGGCAATTTCAGCTCCCTTTGAGTTGTCATGGGTGCAATGCCTTGCTCAAAAACCCTCTCATCCATGTAACCCACACATATACGGCAAGATAACTCCTGACAAGAAAAAGTCTTAAATTGGCTTCTTTAGTGAAGCTTCTCTGGTTTAAACTTGAATTAAAGATCTAGTGTACAGCAGAAGGTCTACGCTAGTGCAGAACTCAAACAGAAGATTGCAAAAGCAGCTAAAAAATAATGGTGAGACTGATCAAAAAAACTGCTAGATGCAATTACAGCTTAGGTTGTTTAGTGTTGGATCACTGAACAGGCCTATAGGGCACTCTGTCATCCCTGGCCTTCACCTACAACTTGTCCCTCAAAGAAAGAGACTCAAAATGACTAAAAAGAAACATACAATGCTTACTTTTTGAAACTAGACATGACATCCTGATGATTGATTCAAATATAACAAAGTCTACTGCTATGCCGCAGCGTATCTGGAGCTCAGACTATTCAAAAAATAGTATGATCCCAGCCCGAATCGACCCACTGTGTCAATGCCTGTGGGGCTCTGTCAGGTGTACAGATCTCCAGTATGTGTCCACTTGAGAGCAAATTTTTAAATAATACCACTAGCACAATGTCTTTTGTGAATCAGTCTTTAAAGTAGAACAGTTAGCGGCTGCAAATGATGCACAATTCATTGTGCCATCAGCAGCTGCAAACCATTCTTTGTGGATTTACCCCTTTATATCTAGGGGCAGCTGTGGCTCAGATGGCAGAGCAGTAGTAAGAAGGATGGAGGGACGGTGGTTCGATCCCCGACCAGTGTGGCAGTCTACATGTCGAAGTATGATTGAGCTAGGTACGGAACCCCAAATTGCTCCTGATGCGGCTGGAGAATGAATGGATTACTGAAGGTGGCGGGTGGCATCATGTAGGGGAGCATCGGCCACCAGTGTATGAATGTGTTTGTGATTGGCAGAATGATCATCTGTGGTGTTAAAGTGCTTTGAGAGGTCGCTAAGACTAGAAAAGCATTATATTTTATAATCCATTTACCATTTGTTCATTGAAGGAGAGGCGGTGGCACAGTTTGTATTTCCATGCCCAAGGGCAAACTGTTTTATAATCTGCCAATGCATCAAACTTGCATATACATCAGCTTTACTAATGAACTACACAGAAGTTTTTAGAAGTACAAAGTCTCCCATTCTCTGGCGTCTTTATAAAGCTAAATAGTGCCACCTGGGTTCAAATGCCAAAATGCAATAGTAATAAATGCCTCAGAATTGGGAATCATTTATTTAAAGGACAGCACAGTGGAGATAAAAGACAATGCAAATATGGTGAAAGAATAAAAGAGGCTTGGAGAATCTGCTCATCAGCACTGGTGGCAGAGAGAATAATTTGTAGTTATGACACATTCTCTGCCATCGTCGCCGCTGAAGTTTGGCTTGAAAATGTCAAGAGTGGCCTTGTCCAATTAAAGAGCAGTCTTCTACGTTGTCTGTTAATTCTCATTTCAGGCATTGGCTGTCTGAATAGGCTTACAAATTACATTTTGTCCTCTCTGATTCATTCTCTTCCTCTTTTCTTTAGCTGCTCTCTCTCACTCTCACACTGTTTCCAGCCCTCTCTGCCCATGTCTGCCTCTCTCTTCTTGTCTCTCATTATTTTAAATGAAATGAGGAGTGTGCATTGAATATTTGAATAAATTAAAGGGCTTATTAAAAAACATTTCTTAACCTGATTAGCTAGATCATTAGGGGATCCAGAGGGGTTTTGCGCTGCGTGGCCTGATCCGAGTGAGTCTGCGACCACTCTTTGAAGGTCAGCACGCAGAGAGAAAGTAGTGTGTCATCAGCTCATGTGTTCAATAATTCACTCTTTTTTATATCCAATTTCCTTTCTATATCTCCTCCTTCCTTTCTAGCACTCTATCTACTATATCTCCCTCTCTGTACACTTCCCGTCTCATTGAGTTTGCATGCATGTATGCATATTTCACCCCTCACTGGTTGTTTCAAAGTCTTTCCTTAGTTGCCTATTTTTTTTTATGTAATTACTATGCAACAGGTAAATTTAGATGTCTGATGCAAGTTTTGACTAAAGGTAAGCTTTAACACCTTGTAGACACTTTTTCCATGAATATTTATGCTCTGTAGCTTGCCTGCGCATGTACTGTGCAACACAGAAGGTTGTTTTGCATCAGAGAATATGAATAATGCCAGAAGTGAAAGCTGACCTCTTGTACAAAGATCATATATCAAGTTCACCTGCTACCAGTCAAGGTGACATAACATATGCTTTATTATGAGTATTTTTTTTCTCCATACAGGGCTGTACAGCGCAGTAGAGGCTGCAGATTTTTCTTTTGTCTCACATGGTAGAGAATAAACTGTGTTCTGTTAGTGTGACTGTCATGCTCCTAGTACTGAGCATGTCTTATTCACCAGCCTGGTAAAGTATGTTATCTCTGCATCACTCATAAGAAACTAACAAACAGTTGCACCTGAATTATTATGCATGATGAGAAAACTTGCACTGTAGATGTTTACTTCATGTGTGCATTGACTTTCTCGTTCTAAGATGACCATTTGTGCAAAAGTCTGAAATGCAATTTTCAGAGAGGATGCATGAAACAACAGGACCAATGCTTGATATTTGATGCAGCATTTGAAAACATTTGGCAGTCAACTACAAGCTGTTAGACTTGATGTATGTGTTTGACGTCTCCACATAAAGCTCATCAGTTAAATAAATGTAGTTCCCACTGTGAGATCAGAGAGCAGTGTGTGTAAATGAGTAAAAGTTGGTGGTTTTATCCTTAAAAGTGGATTTTGGTGAATTTAAATTCAATCTCCTTTGATTACAATGTTGGAAAAACATTTTACATCCACAGAAAGTTCTCAAAGCATTTCTATAACACACTCCACACCTACACTGTCCATCTGTACACTCACACAGCAGTTTTACCTAAATCTGGTTCATTACACTAATTCTGTCAGAATCTTTACACACTAGCTCATGTTGCTACATCTTGCTTCCGATAGCATTAATAATTGCATTGGCTTTAGCCTCCGAAGTGTGAATACGCTCACTGACTCATCTGGAATTCTTCACAGAGCAGTTAATGATCATCCACAAAATACCACATCATTGGTTGGGGAATCATCTTCATTTCCTTTCATTTGTGCATCTCTGAAGCTGAAGCAAGTTTCGCACCTTTGTATTCAGTGATATTTCAGACTGTTGTGCATTCACTGAACCTGCAGTGATCTTTTTCAAACATAGGGCCTTCCTGTCCTTCCAGCGAAGAAAGATAACCGGTGTCTGTGACTGTAAAAAAAGTAGAAATTGGCTTCTTTGCATATCATACAGACACACAGTACATGCATGAGTGCATTTCACTAGAGGGGTCAGAGTGCAATAAAATGAGATAATACAGTACGCCCCTATGCCTCTCACTCTCTGACTCTCTCTCTCTGCTTGTCATTCCAAAGGATAGAAAATTAGGAATGTCTCACTGCTTGGAGAACGGATCATGTAAGTGATCCTGCAGTTTTCTGCAAGGTGGAAATATTAGATCTCCAATTATAGCACGGCTGGAGTGAAACACCAATGTCGTTTTCCAAAGCAGAGACAGACATCAAACTAGCGATCTGCATGATTCTGGGTTTGATTGTTGCAACACTGACCAGTCAGTGCTTCCTCTATTTTCTGTTTCTAATCCTTAGAAATTCCAAGTGCATCATGTCCTGTTCACCAGAAGGACTCCAGCCAGTGTTACTTCCTGTTGTGGTTACATAAACCATTGCCAAGGTAACTAGCTCGCATTGTTTTCCTAACCCAGTTTAGATGAAGCCAGCTAAGTTTTACAAACAGTGACATGGCGCTGAATCTGATGAATCTACTGTTTATCAGACAATGAATGTGACAAGAATTAGCACAATACACTGACTCTCTCACTCTCCTCTTTGCATGCCTTTCTGAGTGCTGCTGTGCCAAGGAACCGCTCAGCCACCGCTGGATGTATAGATATGTTGCCATGTCCACCGCTTGAAATCTACCAGCACCAGCTGTACACGCCTCAGCTCACAGCACCCAAATCATACCAGGCTGTACTGGGATTCTTTAAGATAAAATTATTTCTCCAGTAAAATCTAGAAATGTTTAGTTTCCTCCTTATCCTGCATGATGTACGTGTCTGGGCTGAGAATCGTTAACTCTCTGGTGTCTGAAACATTCAGAAATCAGTCCTGTTGGATGGTACAAACTGTATACCTTGGTAACACAATCAGTCTGACATCGGTACAGCAGCTGGTTTCCCTTAATTAATCTCCAGCAGGATCAGATGGTGAGATTTGGTGTACGTGATACGGCTACACGGTGATGTGGTGGTGAGCACTCATGCCTCAAAAGGATCTCTGGTTCCATTCCAGCATGTGTGTGGAGTGTGCATGTTCTCCCTGTGTCAGCGTGTCATGCAGCTTATAGGTTTAATTGGTGACTCTACGTTGCCGATAGGAGTGAGCGGTTAACGATAATGCATGAATGGATGGATGGATTTAGTGTAATCCACTGCATTGATTGCACCCCTTTTTCTGCACACACGAATGTAGTGAAAATTAACAAAACGTAGAACTCAAGTGAAGGTAACAAAAGAGTAAAATGAAGACCATCAGTTAGCTAATGAAATAAGTCAAGCTGGCTAACTACAAATAGCTAATAACCTGACAAGCTGCAGGATGAAATAGGACATATGGGTGCTGTTAATCAACATTGTCAGGAAATGAGAATATGTGCAATATGCATTAAAATACACTCGAACTTGTAAGAGAATTCGGGCCGTATAAACATGGCAACACTCCTGGAGATGACAATGTTGGTAATTCTGAGATCACAGCAGAAGAACAGACAGCAGCCATGTGTCAAGCACCATGTGACAATGCTGTCGACTTCTAACATGGAAGAAAGAAATGAAAAGAAACCGAAGGAGGAAAGAGTTTCAGAAGAGAAATGAATTAGAAATGTGTGGGAAAAAAAGCCACTGCAACATTTTATTCAAATTAGTGACAAATCCATCTACTGTGAGTTGGCAGGGCAACAGATGACTCACATTATACAAAAAAAAAAGATATATGTAAATGCAGGTGCAAATTATGCAGTGGGGATGTGGAGGCAGTTCACTGTTTTCACACTTCCCTGTTGGATTCCCTTCCTGGAGAGATGCTAATGTGTGCTACGGCTCAGGTAATAACATAAACATACACTACTGTACTTCCAGCTAACGGCCACACGCACTTTACAGGGTTTCTAATGTGACTATTGAGAAGCACACGTTTGAATCAACTTCCAAATTTCATGAAATGTCGAAACACTGGTTGGATTTATTTGATGTTCATAATATTGCATTTTCAAATAAAGGAGTCAATGAAGGAATACATTTATTTTTTTAAAAATCCTGAAGTGAGTGCTACCAAAATCAAAGTCAATATATGTACCATCAGGCACTTTCACAATAAGAAAAGAAAGAAGTAGGAATTCCATTTTTAATCCTTTCGAAAGAGAGGAAAGAAAGTATGATGAATATTCTGAAAATGTCCTCAAATACAAGGATTTGTGGCAATAAGAAGATGGATGCTGACATCTGGTCGCAGCTCTCTGGGCTTTTAAAGAATGATGCAAAGGTAGACTGGACAGATCAAAGAGCAGACTGAACTCAGGCTCATTATTCAGCATTATTCTCCCTGTGTTCTACTGGTTATCAGCGCCATGTAGTCAATCATGTTCAGCTGATCAACGGATAATGGATGTAAAATGTAGCACAAAGAGATTCAGCCTGGTTTCCTGAATATGACGGTTTATCCAGCTGAACTTCATTGTCAATTATATTCCAAGGTTATTTGTTCTTGATGTATCACAAAAACATCTCTGACTCATGTCTCCGAGGTGATTGTGGTGGATGGATGAGTCAAACAAACACAGGATTTCACATCCTGTGTCAGACCAAATGTTAGAATTATTTTTGGAACACATATACTCAATTTAACCCAAATCCTGATCTTTTACTAAACTTAACCAAGCAGTTTTGGTGCCCAAACCTAACCAAACTCTGACTATTTCCGAACATTAACCATGTGTTTACACTGTTTATTTTTTTTCCAAATCACAATGTTACCCACAAGTTTCCCTAGAAGTCGTATGACCATTACAACCGCACTTTTCTTTCATTTCACAGCAGCTCGATAAGTAAAGATGGAGGGACTTTGTTTTGTGCTGGAGCTTGTTGCAGAAAACGTACAACCAAATTCATGCAGAATGATCCCAACAAGCGTCCATATAGTCAGTTGTTGTACAAACTCCTGGCAGTTTGGAGTGAGTGTTCAGTTTTTTTAACTTTCTCGTACTGAAATAGTTTTTTGGTTGCCATCTTGTGGCAACGATAGAAGCAGGGATGCTTACTTTACTGTCTCATGACTCACTATTTGATTAGTTATGATTGACTGCAATTCTTCAAAAGCTGATAAGGTTTCACATTTTTGTTGCATGCAACTGTACTTGTACTACTGCCACTTGTATGAATGGGAGGACTAGCATTTTAGTTTTTTTGTGTGAATGCAGCCTGTGAGTGCGGGCGTTTCCCACATAGTTGGAGTTCATCATAGGATTATAGCAAAGGGCATTCCGATGATGCACAGTACAGATTATAAAGGGTTTTGCTGATGGGATTGGAGGGATCTTTTAGCTCAACGGAGAACAATGACAATTATACAATTTAAATAGTAGCTGCTTGCTCCAGGCAAAAACACGAAGCTCCTATTTTGACTCATACACCTGAGTTTAAAGCTCGGGTGGAGGTACACTCTTACTCTTCCTGCATGTTTTTCTTTAGAAATTAAACGTTCAGTGTGAAAAATGGCACAATGGAAAGTGGCAGGATTTAACACATCTGGCTGGTGTGAAAGTAATTAGAGAGTGTGAAATCAAACGATCCAATAACAAAATTACTGTCAGAAAACTTTTTATACTGCAGTTGGTGCCAAACAAAACAAAATATAGGTGTGAAAAGACCTTTACCCTGCAAAACATCTACATACACAGAAAGTATCACAGCAGCAGCTTTGATTGAGATCAGTTGAGTGTCAAAAATAGATGATTAACGGCAGTTTGCAAACACTTCAGAATGACAGTGACCATTTTAACAGCTCCCAGTTGATATGCTGTATTATTTCAACAGGCCAGTTTCATCTGTCTGAAGCTTACATGGTATGGCTCTATTTCCTTGCCAACAGTCTAATCAGCTTAATTTCCGACTGAAATACCTAATAAAACTCAGATTTTTCTCCCTTGACTCCCCAGACTCCCTTGAAAATGACACCTTTTGTGAAACATAAACACAGTTTTCGTTCCTGAACCTCAAACACAAAGTGAAGAAGAACCTTTGCCACAGAAATCTGCCGATAAAAACTGCAATGTTGAAAAAGCTCTGGGCATTTTATTCATTTGAATCATAAGGAAAAAGTGGCTGCACATGGATATGATGAAGGAAGACACACAAGGGAAGTGGGAACCTGATTTCACTGCTATCAAAGACTACTGTGGGAATGCTGGTAATTTAAAAGGAGGCACTTTGCATATTGTGCAATGTTTCCTGGTCAGTTAACCCAGATACATTTCAAATATGAAACACATCCGTAATTATTACTTCTGGTGAGATGTTATTATTTTTAATGGGTCAGGTACGTGTGGAATACACAAACCATCCTGGTAATTAATCAGCTGCTTTACATACTGTTACTGTAAGTCTACAAGGTAATATGCAATTAAATGCTGCTGAACATTCATGAAAGGATGTTTCACTGGTTACAGACCAAAGACATATTGAGATACTTTTCTTCTCCTCAGTTTCAAAATGTAAACTCAGCATCCTCAACTTCTTCAAGCATACAGTTGGAAAGCAAAAGCAGCTCTGACAGAGTCTCCTAAAAATGATGTTCCCTGCAACAAAAGTACATTAAGTTTCGAGGGAAATGTTTTTTTCTCCTTGATTAATCTTGTTTTTGTATCACAAAAATGTTTCTAATCAAATCCAAGGTTGAAGTGGCAGGATGAATCAAACAAATCACTTTCACCCGGGAGACCGCCGTTCATGTCCCGTTTTACGAGAAGTCACAAATTTCTATGCAAATTTTGAAGATTCACATGAGAAAATCTTGATGAAAACACCAAAAGTTGGTCTTTTTAAAAAAAAACAAAAAAAAAACTGTTTATGTGTTGAATGGAAGATAGAAACTCCTTTTCCAAATAAGTTCTGAGGTATCGGACATTTAAATAATCAGCTGTTCAAGACGAGCCGACGTGAAAGAACAATTATAAGTTGCCCAATTCAATCCATTTCCTGAAGACTTCTCTCCATTTTCTCTCGTGGGTGGACAGAGTTTTCCGATTAGCAACCTGTTTGTTGTTGTTTTTCTCCTGTGCCATCTCTACCTCTCTACTGTTTTCTGACGGTTTAGCCTACAGCAATACATTACACCTCCATCTTCTGATAAAAGTTATTAGGAAATTGTCATTTCCTTTTTAGTAGAATATAATTTTTAGCAGACAGGGTTGGCCACCTTCATTTTAAAGACTTTGTTTGAGGATTCCAGGCTGTGTTCAAGCGCACAGAGCCAAAAGGTCAAGAGGGTGCCTTAGTTCCAGGCCCTATTGAAAGATTTTTGGACAGGTTTCAGAACACATCTAAAAATCAAATCCCAAATAGTCCTGTGAAGCTGTACTGGAGAGAAGTACTCTAGTCTAAATGTCTGGCTGCAGCATTTAGCGGAGGAAGGTTTAGTTTATACAGAAAAGGAAATGGGGTTATGATATTTCTGGTGCTCTGATGTAAAGTTATAGATTACTTTTTCCAGATCAGCTAAAAGAAGAAAGGGTCTAATTTTGGCAATGCTTTAAGCTGTGGGAAATAACTGAACCTGAAAGTCAAAACTAGACTGAGTCATGTACTACTGCCAGATTTCTAGCTGTGTGGCTGCGTGCCTCACAAAGGGGAGGTTAAAAATGCTCCCTCCTCCGTGTTTCTCTTTCAAATAAAGGGGTGCAGACTCGTACACTGTGAAACTGAAGCTTCATTTCAGCTATTTTCTCAACAGTTGAAAAGCTCAAGTATATGCTATATGTATACAGTGAACTAACCTTCAAGGTAGTGCTTTTTTTTTTATTGTTGTGCACATACAATGAAAGAAAACACTTATGATTTCTATATTAAAGGGGAATAATAAAATAAAAACACAATCAGGTTTAAATGATATTCCAACTTTAGAATACAGCCTATTTTTATTATTTGTTGCTGACAAGTTAGGCCCCACTAAAATCATGTTTTTTACCTTGTAAACATGTCCATATGGTGTTTTTCCTGTGCTACTAGATACATCAGGAGAAAAATAAGCATCCAAAGCCTTAGCAGGTCTGAAACTGCATGGTACCAACGATTGGCTGAAGAAAAGATAATAATTCACAAATCACATGAGGTGTGAAAGTCAGAATCAGTGGTGTATATGTGCATGAATGGATTTACTTGACACTTATATTGTAGGTGTCAGATAAAAACTCAACAATGCAACAAAATAACGAATTTTGGTGTGGTGAAGGGATCGACAGCAGTACTGGCACCTGGGCAGGGGGCTGAAATAAGCAGAGGAACACTGTGGCCACGTGTTCCCAGTTAACAGATACACAGAAACACACACAGACAGCAGCAAGGCAGCAGGACTCTGTAGCCATCACAGTAGCCCTTAAAGGTCATCCAGAACAGATCTATATTCAGTGTTGATATTTGTCATGTCCTGAGCTTTGTCACCACCCACATAATGTCTCTAAGTTCATGAACAATTGTACAAAGTTTTTTCAGATGGAAATAAACACGAATATTCCACACGGATGCCTGAAAGTTAAAAAACTTTAAATTCCTCAAAAGTCACAAATGACTCAGGAGCAGTCTGCTGCAATTTAAACTAACAGCAAAGCAGCTCAATGCCCCAAACTAAACTGGGGTGTAAGGTAGAGAGTAAGTAAGGGTCTTTATTTCCTGCAGAATAAAGGGAAGAAAGCAATCAAAACAAAAAATAGTTGTCTAGATTTTGAAGAGGAGATCAGCAGTAAGGCTTGCCCTCACTGACACACACTCTCCAGCTGAAGTGTTGGGCTTTGTAGGGCTCTAATTACCTAAACTGCAGCACCAGGTGAAGTGCATTTCAGCTAACGAGGCCTTAAACAAGGAGCATCAGATTTCTTCTTTTTTTTCAACATGGGGAAGAAAATCAGCTGACACAAAAACAAGGAATCATCAGGAGTTCTACTATATGAACTGTTTTTCCATGTCAGATGATTTTGGCCAGTTCAACGAAAAAACAAAAGTCAGCACTTGATATTATATAGTGCTGTTAAAAGGAATCTTCCCTTTATGACATAGGCAGCAAACAACACAGGACTTTACCTTTATCGCCTTTATGACATTTTAGCGCTCCACAAATCAAGCCTTCTGTATATGCACTGTGTGCTACACTGTGAAACTGACTTCTGGGATTTCAGTGGCTTTGTTGGCTTAGACAGAGGAAGCTAAAAGAACATGGTAACACTAAATATTCCAGTTGATGCCCTTAATATTCCTTTCAAGCTGTTTACATGGCCAATAAAAGAGACGATTTCGAGAATATTCCCATGCAGCCACGGTGCTCCAATTACCATATAATATGGTTTATCACGTCAAAAGTACAACAGCTGGAACCACTTGTGTTTTTCATTGGTGACTGACTTGTTTGACCATGCAAACACAAACTCTGTCTTTCATTCCTCCTACCTTGCACCCTCTTGAGACCGGAAGCATTGTGATATTTGTGCATAATATACTTGACTTCAACTTTATTGTTCCTTGAGGGTAATTTGCTCTGCAGGCTAGTAAAAAACATAAAGACACAGGGAAACACAATCACATACATTCAGAAACTACACTGAAAAGGGATAAGTATATACAGTTATTTTATCATGTTTATAAGTAGGTGTTATTTTTCCTTCCAACAAGAAATGCAGGCTTTTCTTTTGACCCCACCCATGCAGACATTTGACTAGAACGCACAGAGCTGTAAACACGCAGGAGGTCGTGTGTCGCAGACTGCAGTAAAACAAACATGGATGCATATTCTTAATGAGCTGTACACAAACATGTCTAAATAATGCATATCCCACATACCTTAATCGCGCTAGATGTGAAATTAGGCCTAATTCAGCATATCCAAATGGAACATTGACATCTTATTAAAATAATGGCCAAAGTCACTTTTTCATTATTTTTTTTCAGAAAACACAGAAAACTGGCCATCATCAAAAATGACTTGGGTCATTATTTTAGGATGGTGATGATATAATGTTTACTATTGTTCATATTCAGGACAACAGTGAGATATTAATTGGGAAATCAAAGCTGAATCCAATAATGATGAGCAAAATTGTTTGTCCATACTTTATTCCAGCTATTTGATATAATTACACATGCACAATGTAACTGTGCAAGAAAAAAACAGAAGTATGATTCAGTTTAGAAGAAGCCTTTACAATGCGAAGAAAAGGTGACATTTGGGTTTAAAAGTATATATAGTATAAAACGTTTCTTTGTGCCAACTTGCTGCGCTGACATCATGGTTGAGGCCTCAGTGAAGCACTGCCGATGAATGAAAAGAGAGTTTCAGCCATTGTGTATTTTCTTGCTCAAGGATAATTCAGCAGGCTGATGGCCGCTGCTGTTTCTTTTCCTCAGGTTTCCTTGAACATAACAATGAACCGTTACCTCAAAAGGCACAGCTGGCCTCAGCTGTGCCTGCGTGTGGTATTCTCACAAGACTGATCAAAGAATAAATAAATAAATTCCCCAAGGCACTTTCCTCTGCACAGTATCTGCTCATAATTTTTGTTATCACCATTATCATGAGCATCATAAATCTAAATGTTTCACATGCCACAACACGTCTCCGCCCACATGTATGTACTTAACTCGGGCCCCGTGTGGCCTTTGGCGTCACTCCCCTGCTGCCCCATCTGCTTTCTGCCTTCCTGATGGAGCGGCGTGCCAGAGGGGGCCTTCTGCAGCACAGACCCGCCCGGCCTGGACCCATGATGCACCAGACAGGCAGCCCCTGTTAGCCGCAGTGACAAAAGACTCTGTTGGGTTTGTGTTTAATGAGGCGCTACTGTGTATTCATTCAATAATAACAGCCAGATGGTTGTCATCGCTGAACATGCCTCCACACTTTGCTAGAAAGTTCGGCAGCGTCTCCAAGGGAGGACAATTAGCATGGTGATGTGCAGCGTTTGGGGTGGGCGGGGGCTGCTCTCTCATGTTTGTTCATCAGTTAGAAATATGACTGTTTGGATATTTTAGAGTCGGGAGTTGACATCATTAATCAAGTTCCAAAATAACCTCCGCCTAATGTTATCACAAGCACATTGTGGGCTACAGTTTCAGCTCTCATCATCATCTTTGTTATTTATTATGGATTTTTTATTCCACAACTTGCTCTTTATATATTTTTAAACCTTTTTTGTTGTTGTTCAAGTAATGGGGCAAGGGTGCAAGGTTCCAGGATGGGCATACATGGGGCGGAGCAGATTATTATAGAAAAAATAATATTATCTATGGCAGAAGTTATTTACCTGCTACACAGAATCCGTTTTTGTCGTGACCTGTTGGCTTAACTGTGCGAATGTTGACTTTTCATTCATTCATTATCATTAACTGCTTATACAAACCAGGGTCAATGGGGGCTGGTGAGGGAGAGTACAAACTTGATGGGTTGCAGACTTTAGCAGGGCAGACACATAGAGACAGACAACCATTCATGCTCTCATTCACTCCTATGGGCAATTTAGAGTCACATATCTAACCAAAGCCTGATTTGAACCCGAAACCGTCTTGCTGTTAGGGGAAAGTTTTAACCACTATGTCACAATGTAGCACCTCATATTGACTTTTATCAAGTGATAATACAGTTGGTTAAAGTTTGGAAGCATATGGCTGTAATAACTATGACTGTATTAGTTAACTGGATTGTTTTAACTACAGCAGTTTCTTGTCCTGCATGTTCTTCATGGCTCCCTGCTCCAACACAGCTGATTCCAATGATCAGCTCGTTGTCAAGCAGCTTGAGGAGTTCATAACGAGTTAATCATGAATCAGCTGTGCAGGACAAGTGGTGCTCCAGGAGAGGTTTGGGAAACACTGAACTACAGGAAAATGACACACATTGATTTGACTTAATTATTTTATTAATGTGAAATGTCAAAACACCTATAAGGTTGCTTTGCTTCTGGTCCAATTTGTTTTAATTGTTTTTTAAAGAGAGTGTTCTTGTTTATATTCATTTTAATTAAATTAAATGTGTTTTAATATAACACAAACTTGCCTCAAAAGGCTGTACAGCATACAAACCCTTTAATCATAAAACCTAAAAAATAAATAAATAATACAAACAGAACTCACAAACATGATCACAAACAGTTTGATTAACTGGTGTTGAAGTCATTTGTTGTTGCACACAGCCAGCCGTGTCTTTCTCAGCCCCGTCTATAGTCTCCGTGTTTAGTTCTCAGTGAGAAAGTTAACTCTGGAAAAACTAAAGTGTTCTCTCACAAATTGGACCAATATACTTTAAGTAGAGTTCAACTTGCTAGTACATGCATTGATCAACACCTCACTACATCGTTCCTACCCAACCTGAAACACCAAGTGTTGTAGCACTCCTTCATTTTTAAGTACATTTTCAATTTTCACCTACATTTCAATTATGGGAAGAGTCCCAGTGGCCAAAACAAGTGTAGTATGCAGTTAGTGTTTTATAAAATAAAAAAAAAGCCTTGACTTTATCTTGCCACTGGCATTTTACAGCTCAGACCAACTCAGCATCATTATTGCACCGATTATTCATTTGGACATTCAAAGTCAGTGTTTATTCTGCACACGGGCCTACAAATTAGAAAGTAGAACATTATTATGTTCTGCACTGTGGTGCAATGATGTAATTGAATGTGATGGTATAAGGAACTGTGACTAAGTTAATTCACCAGATGTGTATTGTGTTGGGTACTGTTTATTTCCCACTCCCCTTATGTAAAAAGTCAGATTTTACACATCACATATCTAAAAACTGCATGTCTTTGACCATCCTCCCCAGAAAAACAACCCCATATGTCGATTGTACGGCTTTTTATGACCCATATTTATGTTTATTACCAAGTAGCGCCCTCTAGTGGGCCACTAAACGTATGGCAGAAACCAAGGTGGAAGTGAGGATACAGAGTATAAAGAACTGAAAGGTCCATTTAGGGAGAGTGGGTCAAACAAACACCAGACTATTTCTTTTATTCACTGAACAAAAACTAGAAGAAGCTGGAAACATCAGATCTGTGTGGACCAATGAGGAGACTATCATGTACAACATTAAACCATATTTCCATGACATCTTGTACATGGATTTCCACTGTTTGACGTTTGACTCACGTCATCTCATTGTGCTTTCCTCCGCTGCAATAGTTATATGGCACCCGATTGGAGAATTCGCATTATGAAATGAATAGAAATGCACATTAATTTCCCTCTTTCTTTGGGAAGATTTCTTAAAAAGCGGTCAAAGAGCGCACAAGATTTGGGCTGAAACCTTTCTAAATACATATTTCCCAGACGGTTGATGTTCAGATTACCATTCAGTGCAACGTTCCCAAGGCAAACTATTCCCATAAATATCCCCCACAGCTTGGTTTGAGTCACAAAACAAGAGGAATAGATGCAGAGAATGAGCCAGGTGTCTGCTCCACAGAGACGGTGTAGTATATTCTGCCATTACACCTCCCCTGCTCTCCTCTGTGTGTCTCAGGCCATAAAACATCTCCCTATTAGCATCCCAGACACTTAGCTGAGAAGCAGCTTCTCTCTTTATATGCAGGCTCAGGCACATGATCATTTCCATTACAATCATTTGGGTGAAAATATGCAGCAGACACAAACATGACATTAATTTTAATGCTGTGCCACAGCTCTGTTCAATTACATTCCATAAAATATTCACAGGGGAGCTCACTCGGATTTAGGTAACGGGGGTAATGCACAGGTGGAACTTCATGGGTGTGCTAACACTGAGGATAATATACGAGTGTGTAGGTATTTTTCATGGCAGGGACCCTATGTGCTGTGAGTAAAGTTGGGGCTTCTACATGCTGTCCTGGTTTTTATTCTAGCAAACATCAGATGTGCTTTCAAGTTCTTTCACAGGTTGCATATTGTAACATCTGGGATTATGTAGGTGATTTGGAACGCAGCCATATCGAAGGACTACATCGGCACCAAAAGCTAACTCTCCACAGAATACTCTTTATTTTACCCTTTTATTTTTAGGACTGTTGCTACAGACCAATTCTTATTATAGCAAAAGAGATTATTGTTTATATAATAGGCCACTGGCTGGGAGCAGGTTCCAGGCATATCATAACAAAAAAGAAAGACCAAGAAATGCAGTGTAAAGAAATTCTTAAGAACGTCTGGCAATGGGATTATATCAAATCAGGCCAAGGACATAAAGTGAGAAGGTGCATGGCTCCTTCCCTGTTTCCTACCTCCTCACTTCCGTCGCTAGTGCTCGGACCACACATGCTCAAACTTGGCCCTTATTTTTATCTCGACTAAAATTTTGTAAAAGCATTGTGCACAGTTGTGATGCTAGCATTGACAAAAGAACAGACATAAGCCGGGGTTCCATTAAATTGGAAGCTTAGCCCATTAACTATTTTTTGAAAAAGACAAAAAACACCTCAAGCTAGCGTAAAAACTTTTGGCGCATTTTGAACGTTTTTATCAAATGTTGGTGTTTACATCAAGCATTTCTCATGCAGATCTCAAAACTGCCTCTTTGCTAGTTCCTGCTACAATAGGGTCTCCAAGATCATGTTTTGCCCTGATAACACACATAAAGGTGGAAACAATACCAGCCACAGACTGACACAGCTGGTAAAAAAAAAAAATAGGAGCTTATGATGGAGGTAAAAAAAAGGGTCAAAGAGGAGACTGGCTAAATGGCTAACCCCTGCCACCATTCCAGAAAAGAGAGCCACTGGGGCCACAATACTTCCAGGATAGTGCACTTTTACTACACCTGGACAATTCAACCTTGCTTGCTCATACGCATGTAACTTGCTTTCACAGTCAGGAAATAAGTCTGTGTTTCTACAGGGGCCTGCCACATGCCCCATCACTCTGACAGCTGCTGTGAGCATCTCACAACAGCAACACGACTCAGTTGAAAATCTGAATTTTAAAAGTGTAATTTGAATGGAATACTAATACTGAAACAAGTATACAATATGTATTAGTATCCTGACAGTGCTGAGGGTCTGGTCTGGCGCTGATTAAGCTTTGCCTTTCATTACAAATAAGAACTGCAACAGGAGGGAAGGTATTTGTCTGAGAGGATCATTGATTTACTTGTTTCGGCAATTTTGAGAGTGTTTAATGGGATTCTCTGTTTGACCTGTCAACCAACTGAACAAAAGTAATAGAAACTGTTTAAAAGGAGCTGAAATAAGGTTTGTTCACTAACACCTCATAGAGTCTATTTTCTGAATGGGCTGACACATACATTTCAATTATGGGAAGAGTCTCAGTGGCCAAAACAAGTGTAGTATGTGGTTAGTGTTCTAAAAAAAAATGCCTTGACTTTATCTTGCCACTGGCATTTTACAGCTCAGACCAACGCAGCATCATTATTGCACCGATTATTCATTTGGACATTCAAAGTCAGTGTTTATTCTGCACATGGGTCTACAAATTAGAAACCAGAACATGATTGTATTCTGCACTGTGGTACAAGAATCAAAGTGAATATGATGCTAAAAGAAACTGTAATTAAATTCATTCACCAAATGTGTATTGTGTTGGATGTTGTTTATTTTCCATTCCCCTTATGAGAAAAGACATTTAAAAGTCAGATTTTCATATCACTTTTCTAAAAACTGCATATGTTTTTGGCCATCCTCCCCAGAAAAATAACCCCATATGTTGTTTGTATGGCTTTTTATGACCCATCTTTACGTTAATTGTAAAGTAGCGCCCTCTAGTTGGCCATAGAACCTATAGCAGGTAGATGTGGGGATACCAAGTATAAAGAACGAAAAGGTCCACTTAGGGAGGGTTGAATGGGTCATGCAAACACTGGACTGTAAAGTTACTTATGCATTTAAACTTCCATCCATAGCTACATCACATTTTACACCACCCATGAGACTATTGTAACTACCTCACATCCAGCAGTAGTTATTATGCATCAAACTATCCTTTCCAAAGCCTTACCATGTCATTGTATTTTCTAGTTAACCAAGTGTTTTTTGCATTGACCTAACCAGACTGCGACCATTTGACAATGTCTTCTGACTCTCTTATGAAACACCAAAACACCACGTGTGATTTATGGCATGTGAAACAGCATTTCACATGTGATGTTTCATGTAAGCACACATGGGTTTTGGACAATTAACATGGAAACAAAAACAAATGCCATAAGACCACATAGAGTCCTTGTTCTTACCCTCTGATATAACAAACCAGGAACATTTCCTAAATTACGAGCCTCGACTCATCCTAAATCGAAACGGTTGCAGATGCTTATTTGGCTCAGCAGAGACTCTCAGAGAGTCTGTGCTGCCACTCCACCTCCACACCTTTCTAAGTTTGAATTGTTTGAATATTATATGATGAAATTGGTATCCATCAAAAGCCCTTTTTGATGGGGTGTCATTAATAAAGTAGAAGACATATATATTCTGGGCAGCTTCCAGGTGTGAGTTTGTAACTATGTAAATGAGATCAGGGAGCCCCCTGATAGAAATAGCAGTGCTCATGCCAAAGAGACATCCTCTTCACCCTGAGAACCACTGTTGTATTTGTAACCTACCCTTCTACTATAAATCACATGTGGTGTTTTGGTGTTTCATAAGAGAAATATTTAAATATCTGTTTGACTGAGCAGAGACTCTGAGAGATTCTGTGCTGCCACTTCACTTGCACACCTGAGTTTAAATACAAGTTTAAATTTTCTGAATATTATATGATGAAATTGGTATCCATCAGAAGCCCTTTTTGATGGGGTGTCATTAATAAGGTAAAAGACATAAATATTCTGGGCAGCTTCCAGGTATGTAAATGAGATCAGGGAGCCACTGCAAGAGATAGCAGTGCTCATGCTAAAGAGACAAACTTGTCACTCTGAGAACCATTGTTGTATATGTAACCCACCTCCCGACAAGGACAGTTTTGAGGGCTGAGAATTGTAAAGCTTATGAAGCCCGTAGTGGGCTCCTCTGTGCTCGTAGAATTTGGATTATGAGCAATCATGAGCACAGATAAAATCCTTGATAAATAGCTGTGTTGTTAACCATGATTAGAATATCAATACAGACCAGTGTTTATCATAAAAAGATAAATGAAAGCAAACTGAAATATATCAAGATTAAAATCAACAACGATTTGAAGGGAATGAGCAGCTGTGTTAAATCCAACAGGAACAAGAAACTAAAAAAAAATAAAAATAAAATCACAATGTGACGTTGTATGATGTTCTACAGGGAGCCCTCAATGCTGACGCCAAGGAGCTGAAAATAACATTTCCTGTCCCTCTGACAACTGTCACCAATACAGGTTTTAAGCATAAATCATTTTATTCTGTATATAATGCTGTAAGGGTGAATGGCTCTGCCTACCAGATGGACTGTAATGTCAGCTAAATCTACCCCACAGCTCACCTGGGACCAACCTCCTCCATCAGTATTAGCAAGTGTCCAGTTCTTGCTAAAAACAGACTTCCTGTTAGTGTTAGCATCCGTTCCACTACTTTTATACGGTGGATGTGACGCCTTCAGAATAAGGGCATTTGGGTTATCCTATGGTGATGTGATTCAGCATTTTCATTGCCATTACAGTGAGGTCAGGGAGGTTGTAGGAATTGGCAGCAAAGGTGACGTGAGACTGTGATATGAAACTCTTTTCATATAGGAGGCTGGTGGTTGAGAGTGGTGACACAGCAGAGCTGGCCAGGAACTGCAGACAGTGTTTTCTTAGTTATAGACTCCTGAACTATATTAGTATACTGTCACTGTCGGCGTAGCATTCATAATACAATGTGGGTGTTTTAAATGAGCCACACCATCCTTGCCCAAAATGTCTTGACGTTAGATGGTGAACTCTCATGGCCATAGTTATTGAAAAATGCCATGAAGGTAAGCTCAAACAACACAGACATTCGACCTATGAAAATAGTGTTTGGGCTCAGATTCAACACTAGGTTATTTTAACTTAACCCTAACCCTAACCATGATGATTAAGTGATGGTTTAACAACCCAAAACCTTTTTCTAGCCCTGACCAAGTAGTTTTGCTGCCTAAACAAAACCATGTAGTTCCAAAACAATGGTGTGACAACGTTAAATAAAATGGTCATTTATGTAGTTTTAAGAGTTATTGGCAAGTAATTATATTGTTGAGGAATGGAGATGTGTTGGCAGTACATCCAAATAATCTATATTTGGGAAACCTCTGCATAAGATAAAGTAACTGAGTAATAAAGATGAAATGCAATAAACCTTCAGCAGCCACTACATATGCACCATGTCTCATTGTCCCAAGTTTGTCCACAAATGCTTTGCAAAATCCACAATTATGACTCAATAAAAATGGTTTTGTAGCTTGATCACCAAATAGCATCCCACAAAGTTGTAGAATAAAACTAAACCTACCTCCTGGAACTAGAGGAAGCAAATGTGTATATATTATGGTATGTCTACAAGCTACATTTACAATGTTTTCATGCTGTATCTGAGCAGATTGCCTCAGAAAATGGCTATTCCAGATAATAACCATTTGGAGTCCTCTGAAACTACTGAGCATACATTCCACTTAAATTGGCTGATATTCACATGGATAGATAAGATAGGATTGCATTACCCTCATGCACCCATGCCTGCTTTCGCTAGCAAAAATAGTATCCTACGAGGGTTCCTCTATCTGTGAAATCTGAAAGACTCATATTTAAATGTATGAGAAAAGCAGTACAGTTTTTGTTTAATTTTTGCTCACAATCTACATGTAATTATTACATGATTTACAAAGGCGGCAGCTTATCATCAGTCACGCATGCTACTTTCTAACAGGTGACTTATTCCAGGGAAGAAGAAAAAAGGATGAACTTGAACTTTTCATGCAAAATTGTTTCTTTTATGTTTTTGTAGTAGAAATGGCAGTTTACATGCAGAGTGTGCATGACTCCCTGCACAGAAAGTTTGAGAAACTAGGGGTAAAACATTGGCTGCAAATCAAAGTGCATTGCATGACCTTTGTACAGTATAACACACTTAAGACACCACCATATTTATCCGAGTGGTACTACCATGCAGCCTTGATCTGAGACGAAATTCCTTTGTGAGTACAAACTGGCCCATCAAGCAAAAGGTGAACTATCTCCTTAAGAGAGATACACTTAGTATTAGCTTGCTCATGGTCTACAGGTACTGTTAGAGGATGAGGTAATGCTATGATGCACGACCCCTCCTGACGTCAGATCTGCAGACCCAGCCGACAGCCTGTCTTTCAATGTGGCCGACAGCCAAACTGTGCCACTATGGTGATTTGCCTCTGTCTGTATCCCAATCCACCTTGTTCCCATCAAGAGGTGGCTTAGAGGGCACAGCAGTTAGCCGGCCAAGGGGCACTGGCAAGGTCCAAATGCCAGGTCATATCATGTGTACTCAGACCCTTAGACAGGCATCCCAACACTCTGTGCAGCCAAGCATGTTTGTTTACTCACACAGGTTATCATATCAGTGCCTGGCCTGCATGGTGCTGTGCAGAGTCACAACAAATCATGACACCTTCTAATGCACGAATATCCCAAATAAAAACATGACCAACAAATGTAGTCTGAACCTCAGACAGCTGATTATTAATGCTGCGACAGATTATTAATTGCAGAAAAAAGACACAAATTGTGACAGTTATATTTATATTATTCTATAGGAGTTTTTTTTAGATTATATCAGACCCCAGTATCATATTTCTGTCATCATAGGCCGTCATCCAACAGGAAATTAAATAGGAACACACCTGAAACACGTCAGGGGAGACAGCTGCAGTGATTTAGACTTTACTGTGACTATGATTATGCAACTTACATTACAAACAGAAAGTGAATGCTCAATATCAGCACCTCATATAACAGAGAGTTGAATCAAAGTCTGTCTAACCAGCCAAGAGACCTGGGAATTGCTTCTATATTGGACAGTGCCACTCCTTTGAATCCATGCCAATGCAAGTACAGAGTATGAATACATAAAGTAATGTGCCCCATACTGTATGTACCAAGAAAAGTAATGGAGAAACTTCAGGCAGTGAATGCTAATGCGCCACGTCTGCCTTTTCACACAGGACACACGTCACTTTTCTGCAGTTAACGGTTTTGTTTTTAAAATTAAATACTGCAATAGTTGTCTAGCTGTCACCATCTGTTTTAGTTGCCCAACTCTACTATAACTAATCTTAGTTTATTTGCTATAATGTCTCACCTGTTGCTATGCGCGGATCATGTTTTCGTTAACATTTTTCTAAATTCTGTTCTTTAATGAAATCCTCACCCATAAAATGTCTGCATATGTCGTCGCTCAAGGAGCTTATAACTACATACATTTACCTTTGTTGCTAGGTGGCGACTTCAAGTGGTCATTGTAATTATGATTAGAGAAAAAAGAAGTAAGGTGAGGTTGTATAAAGAGCGACAAAGTCTGCATAGAAAGGAGGACTGGGTTGATGGACGTCTCAAACAAAAACAGGAATTTTACCCAGTAGATCGTTCTTTGTGTTACACGTGAAACCAAAGTTAATGTTTTTTGAAAGCCAATTATTTTAACTTGCATATATAGAGTAATCAAAAGGCTATTTTAGAATCTGTCATACAGTATCAGTCATTTTTGGAGAATTTGGCAAACAGCCTATTCTGCTGTTAAGGTATGAAGGCCGCTTTGAAAAACTGCTGTTTGGAGGATGGGACGGAGGATTCCCGTCACAATTATGTATTCAGTCTACTTCTGTGACCTGCATGTATGAGCTAGTAAACACAAAACTGACTAAATCCATTTTGCAGAGAGACCTGACAACCCTCTCAAAAAAAGAAAGGGAAAAAGAAGGGCTACATGCAAACCAGCTTTTCATCTTTTCAGTGGAGCGCAACCAGACCAGACAGGTGGAGTAACTACACAGCATCGCCTTAACCAGACAGGCTGAAACAGCAAAACAAAAACTAGCAAGAAACACAGCCCGGCACATGATACAGTCCTTGCATAATGGACAATAAACACAAGGAAATATTTATACTAGCCTGACAGGGAGAATTTGGCTTTCTCCACCTGAGGGATCCCAGGGGATGCCTTATAGCGGCCCTTCAGCAAGTTGACAGATATCACAGCAGACAAGGCGCCCACTGAAAAGCTCCTCAGTTCCTTGGGACTGTAAATAGTCAGTTAGGACTTTCCCTAAACCGTGCCTCAGTGTCTGTATTTGACATAATCTAATATTCAGGCGAAACACAAGGACAGAAGAGAAGTCCATGGCAATGCATTCATTTTAACCTGCGTAAGATCACAAACTCAACACAAGGTTCTGTTGTCCCTGTATTATTTCTGCCAGTATTCCTTTACATCATGGTGTGAGCGACCAACCCAGGATATCCTATGAAGGAGCTGGTTGTCAGAGAAAGTCTTGGAGATTGAACCTCAGAAATCTATAAAAAATAATATAACACATGAAATTAAATATGAGCACGAGTTTTAATTTAAGGCAGCATGTAAACCCATCCATGTAGGTGCATCTTACTGTCTGAATAATGTGCCCTTTAAACGGTAAGAAAATAAAGCACCCTTTACCTTTATACCAGTTTTTTTTTTTTGGCTAATAATCGCTTTGTGCTGCCTCAAGATTGCAGTACACCATCAATGTGATCACACGTCATTTTAAGACCAACAAATACATGAGCACTGAGATGGGTGCAAGTACATTTAATGTGCGTGCAGGATGAAAAATGTCCACTAGGTTGTTTTGAAACCAGAAGTAGAAACAGAGCATTTTAATTTACCAAATTGAGCCATACCTTTACCCCAGAAACACTCACACAGGTATGTGATCCATGTAACTGGAAATGTCTTGCTTAAGTGTGTGCGTGCTGTTGCTGGCATTTGCAAAGATAACCTTTGGTGTTTTTGATGCCCCTCTTAATGCCACTATCCCCATACTGAACTGTGAATTGGCTGACTGAAGGATCCACTTCTTGGATGTTTATTATGTGAGTGTGAATGATGGCAGGGGTGGCATGAACAGAAAGCCTGATTGGATAAGACACTGAATAAAAAAAAAAAAATCCTAAGCTGCTCTTCGCCGTCAAAGTCAGTTTTCATCAAGGTAGCATGAGTGGAACACCTCGTTCACTCAGACCCTATTGTGACAGGAGAGAGAGTGAAATAGACAGCAAGTACTACAGCGCAGTTAGTTTTACATCAAAATCCAGTGGCTATTCTCTTTTTTCTCATGGTTGTTGCAGACAGCCCCACCGAAAATGTCAAGCCAATTCACAGATGTCAAATTTGATGCAGTCATGCAGTTTGGAACGGAGTATAATTGACTAGAAGTGGGACAATGCGCTCTGTAATGATTAATATGTTGACGTGCATTTGAGGAATATTTAATCAGGCTATTTGAAGAGTGTTTTAAATGTAGAGCAGTCAATGGGGAGAGTAGCTTCCAAAGTATTAAAGTTAAAGCACTAACCTTTAAAGAGGCTGATCACTTTTTTTTTCTGGATAACTTTTTATTTCTCTCTAATGCTGTTGTAGGTTGGCAAAAAATATGTTGACTTTCACATGTTTTCTCATGAGTCCATACCTCCTAACACATATAATGTTTACATGCCAGATGTTTCACAAGGCCACATCTGCAAAGACCATATGTACTGGCATCCCAGGGGTGATAATGAGTCAAAGTGTTAAATCACTTCTCATATTTGTCCCTGAGCTTCTGCTGTATGTATATCGGCTAAACAGTGGCTTTTTCACAATTTATTTGAAAAATTTTTAATCAGAGAAGCTACGGCTGAGCCTCCAGGTATTTCCCGGTGTTTGTTATGGTTCCCCTCTCGTTGTGTCTCCTGTCTGATTTTTTTTTCTCTGTGGGTGGATCTCAATTCCCGATTTTGTGCCTTCTCATTTCCTCGCCCCTCAATCATCTGGCTTGTAACCCGGAAATCGATCTCAGCACTCAATCTTGGAAAATGTCCCAAGTCCTAGAATATATCTTGAGGAGCAAAGAGACTTGCTGGAGGAGTGACAAAACATATGTTTAACCATTGTGGAAGTCTTTAGTTAGAATATCTTTATGAAATAAATTGCTAATAATACATTGAATGCAACGGTAAGCATGATCAGTTTCCAGGTCAAGTGATCGGGGTTAGAGGAAAGCTGAGAAGGAATATTGAGATCAATGCTAAATCTCTATGTCGACACTCACAGACTATGAGGCACATTTATGTTAAGTCTTAAGGGGCTTAGAGCTGTCCCAAAGTCAATCCTCAAGTGCTTGAGGGCTCCCTTTGCCTACATTTGAGCCCTTTTCGCGCGCTTTCCAGAAGTCCGCATTTCTGCAGAATTTGGCAACAGCTAATCTCTGCCTGCTGCCAGTTTATCAGCTGCCTGACCACGACCAGGTCCCTGTAAACTTTGCTTCAACCAGTCTGATTCCCTGCCCCACTTCTACCTGTATTATATGCAATCATGCAATAAAATAACAATAAGGCCTGTGTCCTGTATTTGGGTTCCAGCTTGTTGATCATAACAAGAAGTGTACATAACAGACAACTACAATGCACTTTTACACGCTGGGCTCATCAATGATGTGTCATTTAGTGGATTTAATAGGTGTCCTTGTCTGCTTCAGCCTCACTGTAATTTATGCTGCGGGAGTATTTTTACATAAAATGTTGATTAGTGCAGCTGCAAGACAGCTAATGGTTTTGACTATGTTTTGGGCTTCATTTTGTCACAGTAACACACACTTCCTAAAATGATCTCGAACTTGCTTGCATATTTGCTGTTAGCTCCTTTCAAGAAATCAATTCCCCATCCTTTAAAAAATCAGTTTCTTAGCCAACTGTACATCTGTCTTTCCCAATGTGTTTTTTCCTTCTTCTATCCAGCCATCCATTCATGCCTGCTCTTGCATTCCACTTCTCACTCGCCTCCGTCCACCACCTTTTTCTATTCCTTCCTTTTAGTCATCCATCTGTGACAACCTACACCTCCCTCACACACTTAAAGTTTGTCCATTTGTTGCTCTCTCTCACAACCCAGACGCACGCCACCACTCGCCCAATTTGTATGTCTACCTGTGTGTGTGTTCGTCCTCCACGCTCTCACACTCTGCAGCCTCTTTCCTGACACCTCTCCACTGTCGTTCTCCTGCACAGCACTTATTTTGTCTTCCCACATTGTGGGTGGTAAAAAATGGTTGTGTTACAGCTATGAATGCACCATTTCTTAATGTTCCCCTCAGTAGCTAAACTCAACCCAACCCCTAATGTTTTCACATGGACACCCAGTACACAGTCCTTTATTTTGAAAAGAAGAACTGGACTGTTTTTAATTTGCCTGTCATTCATAATATCTCAACTATCCCCGCTCGCTCCCATTTAGGTTTGCTGATGTGTAAAACTAGTAAGTGCAAAGGTCGTCTTTGCAAGCAGCCATGACCCACATTTACTATGTTGTTAGGTGCAACCTCTAGTGGCTGAAGTGATTATAACAGGAACAAATGAGGTGACAAAGTATAAAAGGCGACAAAGTCCACGGAAAGAGGCAGATGGGATGGTCATAGAAGTCAAACAACACATGCCCATTTTGAAGATTTACATGGGAAAAGCTTAGTGGAAACTCAAACAAAACGTATGCAAATGCTCATAAAAGTTATTATGCTCGATTGAGGTGTTTTGTTTTATTTTAATTTTTTGAAAAATAGTTAATGTGTTAAATGGGAGATGGAAACGCTTTTTTTCTGATATTAAACTTACATGAATGATGAGCCGACATGAGAGAACAATTAGTTTCAAGTTGCCCAATTGAATCCAATTCCTGAAGACTTTTCTTAATTTTATCCTATGGGTGGCAAAAGTTGGCCAATTAGCAACCTCTTTGTTTTTTCTCGCTTGCGCAATTTCTACTTCTTCGACAGTTTGCTGACAGATTAGCCTACAGCAATACATTACACCGCCATCTTCTGTCCAAAGTAGGTTCATACAGCTTTGTTCATTTGCTCTGAACCAGTTGCAATTATTATTTATTGCGAGATATCCAAATTTTGCTCCAAATTGGCGTCGAAACATGGCTATTAACCACCTTGTCTGTCACTGAGGTATTAGGACAAGTTAACCAGGGAGGCTGTTCTATATCCGTGTAGATGTTAAGGAGCACATTTGATTTTGTGTTTAATTTCACTCACTTTTTCCTCTTACCAACTTTCTTTAGAGTAGATAGATACTTAATGGACCATAAACCTCTTTGTTTTGGTGTTTATTATTGTATAAATATATGTATTTATTTAGTATTCTACAGATATCTGATCATTTTGGAACAACACATTAATCATTGCATACTTTGCATCCGTATCTCTGCAGCTCTGGTTTTATTGCCTTGGGCCGTAAAGTTCCTCACTGTGCCATCTTGACTGATTTATTTGCTCTGTGAGTCACTGTGCCACTCGATACAGCCTGCTACGTTTGAAATTCTTCTGCTCAATAATCACAAAATACATTTTAATTCACATTCATGAAAGAAAAGTGGAAAATGTGTAGAGCACCTTTTTCTAAATCATCACTGACAGCCTGCTATTGTCTTTCTATGGCTTCTTCTCTGCTCCTCTTGGCTGTTAACATTCATATTCAACTGAACGCTGAAAACATCGCTAGACAGATACACAGAAAGGTACTTTGTTTATTGTGAGAGGAAATTATATTGTCACAGTCACATTAGACCTGATATGAAAAGAATAGCACAGAATAAATCAAAGGACAAATAAAAACTATGTGACTATAATTTTAATACAATTCGCTCTCACACACATACTTATAAAACAGTATGATTTGGTGCTATATATTACAAACAGACAAAATATTTTAAATTCACCCAGCAGATGTATTTAGTGTCTTCATATTAATGCATCACGTCATGGGTGTGATGTGGTTTCACTTTGTGCAGAGGGCATATAAGGACACTGCAGGGGCCCTTCAGACTTCAGTCTAGAGGTTTGATAGACCTCACAAAAGCCAGTTCTCCCTGAAATGAAAGATATGGGGAAATTGGGAGTAAAATGGAGGTCCACCAATGTTATTTTTCCAGGGAGATGAAAAAGAAGGCTTTATTTTTTTCTTCCTTTTTTGTACTCAGAGAAGCCTGGGTGTGTTGGACTGAAAATATGGGGTGTTATTCATTGGGTTTCAGGACACACTCGGGATAGAACAAGGCAGGGGGGCCATTGTAGTTACTTCAGAGAGGGAGAAAAAAAATCGCCAATCTCTTTCTTTCAGCATCTTTCTTCCTCCACCAAAGTGCGAAATAGAAAGAGGGGAGATGGATCACACAGTTGATTGCTGTGGAATACAAAATATGGATTTGAGTGTTTTACTGTTTTATCGTCCTCCTACCTGAAAATAACATCTGTTACAATCTAATTAAAGAGGCAAACAAAGTCACAGTCATTAAAAGATCATACAGCCCAACTAAAAGCTCTTTAAAATATGAGCCATTAAACAAAGGACTCCTTGTATTAAGATGCAGCTTGAGCTTTATAGCTGTTTGCACGTGACATGTGGTGACCACTGACATATCAAAACATTATCAGACTAATGACTCAATACCATGAAATGCAGATTGATACACAGGTACAAAAGTAATGTGTACAGATGTCAAATACGACTCTATTAATAGCAGATAAAAGGATTAAGATTCAGAGTAAGACTCCCTTATTAGTCTCACAATTGGGAAATTCAACCTCTGCATTTAACCCATCCTGTTTACACACCAGTGAACACACCATACATACACATTGCAGCATAATTGAATTGAATTGAATATTGTGACTCCTGGTTTGTTCACATCATTGCGTTAATTGCATCACAATATCAATCACAGTTTTTATATACATGTAAATATAATATGGATGTGGGATATGGCACAACAGAGACGTCACAGTCCTGATCCCTACTGCAGTAAATACTACAACTACACCACTGTAACGGCTCACTTACTGTAAGAAACTGAATATGAGCCTCAGAGTTTAATGCCTCCTATACTACAGTGGAGCACATTCACTTAAAATATAACAACAAGATTAGACAAATAATGATGCACTGCAAATGCCCATGTGGGTCCAATAAAAGTACAGTGATATAAATAATACCAATATGAAACCATCAAAGAGTATGAAGCAGGTTTGGTTGCTATTGGAAACTGCTGTGCAAGGGAGTGGCTGGTATTGTCCCTAATACCTCTGAATCCTGGTGTAAATAGTCTGTATATATATATATATATATATGTATGTATTAGCACACATACAGAGACATGCACACAAATAGAAATGGCCGCGCCATAACACCACTATCTCCTCAATACCAACAAAGGAGATGTAATCCACCCTAAAAACCCAAGAAAAATAGGTTTGAAAGAATATATTATATCATCTTATCTGCACTAGATTCAATATAATCCACAAAAAAATGGGTACATTTAGTTCTCAATATCCCTGTCTACTAAACATTATGTTCTCAACCACATTTCCAAGGAAACATTTCCACATTTCAGTTAGTTTTGAAACTTGGTTAATGTTGTGAAAGGGTGAAAGTTTAGTTCTGTCTGTGCACCAACATTTCTTGGTAGGTTTAAGGCATGCAAAAGATTAAAGTTTGGATTAAATTTACGATGCTTTTTAAACATTTTTTTTACCAAATTACTGCCCAAATTCCAAAGAAATTGCGACACACGGTAGAAAATTACCGTTTCTGTTTTATTTTCCCTTAAGGTTGTGAGTCAGTGTCACTTTTGGTTTCACACAGGATGTGTGATGTCCGTCCATGGATACCATGAAACACGAAGAAACGCCAAGAACTAACATCATCCGGGAGAGAATATTTCCCTCAAAATGTAATTAACAATACAGTTTCAATGCATCAGAACAGGCAGAAAACACACTGGTGTGCTCATCCTGAAGACCAAAGAATAAGATCTGGCAGAGAGTCCTTGAAAGTCGGCCGAAGTATATACTACGTGGCTAATAAGGAGTGTGATCAGGGTTGCTGGTGGGAGTGGAAGGTTAGGAAGTGAGGACTTGTGGGAACTGGCAGGGTTACTGCAGGGCAGGAGGGAGTGGCACAAATGACAGGAGAGCTAAAGCCCGACAAAGAAACAAAGCAGGGAAGACAATGTTGGAACTTAAAATGTGACAGAGGGTTTTATTGAAAAGTATTATTTTGGAATTAC
Source organism: Serranus cabrilla (assembly GCA_903364295.1). Taxonomy (NCBI): domain Eukaryota; kingdom Metazoa; phylum Chordata; class Actinopteri; order Perciformes; family Serranidae; genus Serranus; species Serranus cabrilla. The sequence goes on along the minus strand of CAFUXE010000008.1, from coordinate 691,500 downwards.
TACCACTAGAAATCAAACTTTGCATTCCGAAATAAACACGAGTTCTTCTTCTTCCAACTGACCAAACATTAAAAAATGGTGGTGCTCGTCCCATGAAGCAACACTTGCTTCCCTCCTTCAGAGTCTTATTCTTCTCACACCATTTACTGATCAATAGGTGCATCATTGGCAGCAGTCAGACTGAATCTGTCTGTTTCAGCACCACTTCATCTCTGTCTTAGTATTGTGGCAAGACAAGGCTCACCTGGTGCTGCAGGGTTGTTAAGTCTCCCTGTCCCATCACCAGCACCACCACCCACCAGGAGCTGATTGGCCCTGACAGCCTCCCACTGTGGACATCCAGCAATCACTGGGAGGATGGAGCCGGGAAGAAGAGACTGATGGATAAATTCTCAGTGGGTGTTCAGAGCATTGGTAGGGCGATGGACAGAGGAGAGACAGGTGGGATGTGAGGTGAGGGCAGGTGAGGAGAGAAGTTATTGAGATAACGTGAAATTTGAACAAGGTTGAATTAAAGATTACAGCATAATCTTTAAGAATGCACACTGGGAATGTGATTTGAATGCTTTGGGGAAAAAATCAAGGTCATAGCTGTGAGGACATGACAGTTGTGTTGGTGCTGTAAACGTTAAAAAGATTGGGCTGGTGTCTCTGTGTTTGTGAAGCAGCAGTGTGGGACACTCTGAAGAAGTGCAGACAAATAGCACACCTTTCTGCAGCAGGTTAGAGGTGAGAGATCAACAAAGGATGAGAAATAGTGAGACCACTGGGTGAGAATGAAAGATGAGCTGAGAGCAGAGAAATTGAGAGTAAGAGAGAGACGGACAGAGAGAGATGAGACAGGTGAGGGAGGCAGATGGATGGACAGATTGAGGGAGTGTATAGCTTCAGCATGATTAACTGCCATGCCACACTCACAGCCCTCTCTCTCTCCTTCTTCTTCTTCAGTATTCTTACCCTCCTCCTCCTCCTTATAGATCCATTTATAGAGGGGAGGTCACACAACAGGCCTGGTCTCTGAAGAAGAACCTATGCTTAAGTCCAATCAGAAGTCAGACATTCTTTGTCGCCAGGACTTCAGTTTTGAAACCTGGAGTTACAAAATACTACAACAACACATTAACACATTCAGTGCTTCCTGGTTAGAGCTAAAGAGCAAACAGAAAAAGTTAGAATCCAGCTGTTGAATATCATGAAGCCAGATATCTCCCCAAGAGGTTGGTGCAGACTAAAAAAGAGGTAAGACAATGCGTGAACATTGAACTTCCATTCACTATGACCACAACCAGGACTCCCAATGAAGGCCTGCTGCATGTCTGCTGGGTATAAAGAGGCAGCTGTTTCCTAACACATCCTGAGCCTATTAGTTGATTATGTTGGACATAAGAGTTGGACATAAGAAGGGAAGTAGAAATGGATTTTGTTGACATGATGTCATTTTCACCACTTTGGATTTCCTCATGCTGCCTTCTTGGCCAGACGGCACCCCACCTGGGCCTGTCTCACACCGGGCTTTTTCATAGATTACCTTTCATAAGCAATCACATCACACCTGACTGATCCCTTCAGCAACTGATAATGTATCATCTAGCAACAGGCACAAAGCAGCTGTGCAGACTCATCTTTGAATGCAGTTTTGCTAACGCTACAGTACAATGAGCAACACGGTGCATTAAAACAGTTGGTCAAAGTACTCGTCACACATGTTAAAGAGCTGTATACAGGACCTCCCTGATGTAACCGTCTGAAATCCAAAAGGAAATAAGACAACTGTCATTCTGCAAATCACAGCTGATCATCTGGTCACTAAGATGTCTTTTGCTTTGTTGTTATTTAAATAAAAAGAGTCTGAACAAAGGTACAATTTTAATCATCTGTTAGTGCGGAAAGAAAATATTTGCAATTACATGATTTTTATTAAATTTTGGTGATAGTGCCATTGTGGATCCAATCAGTTGATAACATTGTAGAGAACAACTACAAGATAATATGAAGTATTTGTTGATTTTGGTGATGAGTTTTATCTTGTATTGTTGAAAAAGACTATTATTTTGCATCCATGTAATCACAGCCTTCATTGTGTTTATACTTTATTTTACTGCAGGAAAAACTGATTTAACTGTATGTACTGTATGGTGTTCACTGCTGTAGTTGGAGTGAGCCATGCATGTTTTCCAGCATCCAGTGTTAACTGGGGGTATTCTCAGATCATCAGTAATGTAGTCAGATGGGTTGAAGACTGAACATTTATGACCTTCTAAAGCTTTGCATGGACCATACCTGTGGCTCACTAAACAGTCCCAGTCATGGGCTGCGTGCTTAATCGTCTTTATTATCCGAAAGAGGTCAAAGAGGGGCAAATATTGTACTTTTTACTCAACTACAGTTACCTCCACTTTACGTTCCCATGTTCTCCCTACCATGGGCTGATGAGTGGTAACTACAAAATAACAAATATCTGTAATGCTTCGTCACACACACACATGCAGGGATTGTGATCCAGGAATTCATCATTTTCCACTTATCCACAGTTAATGGTAGACTTCAATCAGTGGAAAGTAAACGTAAACCACATGTTGATTTTGTGACAACACAATCAATTCTGGTTCCATTTACACATCCAAATGCAAACTGCGTTCTCACTACAGGTTAATTTAATAAGGCAGCATTGATTTGTTTGTCTTCCTCTGGTATCAATTTATCATCTCTGAAATTATGAATCTTGTGTTATCAAACATCCAAAATGAAAATCAAAACATTTCTAAATAATGACAAATAAAAATGACTGATCTCTACTATCCAAATCTCCAGCTTTGCTAATATCATTTGCATAATTCTGACATCTTCACACAAGATTGGTGACATCTGGGATAAGGGGGCGAAGGGGAGAGAAATAATTGGCGAAAACAACCATTTCGCAACTGGAACGCAGCTTTGCCAGTTTTTTCCACACTGGGGAGAGAGATAGAGACGGTAAACGAGAAAGAGACAACAAAAAGGAGCTGGAGAGAAGAGGGGGGAGAGAGGAACATCTGGGGTCTGCTGGAGACTGAGGAGGTTCCCAGCTGTCAGAGTTTCCCAGCTGCTCTGCCGACCTTCACTGTGCCAAAAAGGGAACCATGGGAATGACTTTGCTGCTCCCCAGGTCAGGAGCTGGATCTACATGGCCTATAATTACTTTTTTGCCTCATATTGCCCTAATATCTTACTGTGTTTGGATAAAGTTTCAGGATTTTCAATTCTGTCAGTGTTGGTGCCCTTAATCTTATAAGTGTTTAAAGTCCTGTGCAGTGATAGTCTTTAGACATAACAGAGCATAACGAGAAGGGCACTAAGAGAGCGCCATAATTGGCCAAGGCCATGCCCTATATTGCAGTGTTAGCAAAAGTAAAAATGTATCTGGGTATCTGCCTCCTCCAAGTTTCATGAAAATCAGGCTAGTAGTTTTTGTGTAATCTCTGTAGCCATTGGATGATGATTTAGCCTCAGGGGGCAAGGGTCGATATTTTTGGGGTTCATGTTATGACAGCAGATATGCAGATAACACATAACGGATATCAAGACCAAGTCTTCCTCTTCTGTCCACAGGTCATTGTTACCTCTGCCAAGGAGGTTATGTTTTTACCAGCGTCTGTCTGTCTGTCCGTTTGTCTGTGTACAAAATAACTCAAAAAGTACTGCACAGATTTGGATGACATTTTCGGACAACGTGTGTATTGGGATAAAGAACAGGTGATTAGATTTTGGTGGCGATTGGTGACCCGGAACACCATCTTGAATTTATATTGTTGCCGCAGTGACCATATTGCCTTCACTAACTGCCACCATCTAGTGGATGAAATATTTCAATGCCAGTGTGCTCCCAAAATACATGCTTTCAATATAATCCTTCAAGTGTGTAATTTGGTATTGTGTAACTGATCCTATTGCCTTGGCGGAGGTCTTTTCTAGTTTACAGTGCAATTAACAGCTTGAGACAAAATAATTAAATTTGAGTTGATAGACTATGACTACACTGCTTCTCTGCATATGTGTGGATACATTTTAAAAAGCTAATAAAAAAGCTCAATTGTTGTCTCGTAGAATGTAAGCTGATGGGCCTGAGACTGAAACATTATAATAAGCAATAATATTGTAATAACATGGTGAGTGTCACTAAGCTGTTCCTCCCATCATTAAAAGTTCTCGCCTTAGAGACAAGACAAAGTATAGCAGAATGTGCAGGCAGAAGGAGCAGCCACTAAAATACTTAAAAAATATTATTTTATTAACTTGTGATATTATTCTGTCATCAGTATTTATTCCTTATTAATTTTCATTCTTTCACTCATCCTGTCACAAGTTGCTTTCGACTCCCAGTGAGTGATATTTTTACCGAAGTTTTATCAGTTTAATAATATTATCAAGACAGCCTGTGCGTCCTATCCACAGGCTGTCGAGATGGGAAGCAAAGAGATTTGTCTGCCAGTTGTCAGTCAGAGGTGGAGATGCACTGCTCAAAGCTGTTCACTGTAACTGAAATATTCATAGCACACCCATATTTTTGATCGCCACACTTTGCACAACAGCAGCATGAAAGTAGAGGCCTATTTATTTTATATTGTTACCACATAAATACAGTATGACAGTACTGACAACCATCCCTACTGTGTCCTTTTTGTGTAACAGGACTTTAATGTACATCGCAAGCATGTGTCAAAATCTTTGTGTAGACATTTACGTAGGTCAACACCAAATGAAAGAAAGAAAAAAGAAGAAATAATCTACAGCCAAGTACATTTACTCAAGTAATGTACTTAATTACAATTTTGAGGAACTTTACTTGAGTATTTCCATTTTATGTAACTATATATTTCTACCACGCTACATTTTAGAGGCAAATATTTTACTTTTTACATTTAGCTGTCAGCTTTAGTTACTTTTCAGGTCAATATTTAACATAAAAAAATTTTAAGTGATTAGATTTTTTTTTTTTTAATTAAATGTCATAACAGTACAATAGGTAGTTAATATGAACCCTACCTTGAGAAAATTAAAATGCTGCTTATATAAATGCTATAATATATTTAGAATATATTTTACAAACTGAATGGGTCCATATTTTTTCCACCACTGCACCCCACTAGTTTCAACGTCGGTGTATCGCCAGGACCGCTCCAGATTCAGCACCATGGACAGCGGTCAGAAGACTCAAAACTATGAATGGACACAAGCAACCATGTTGAATGTCTCTCAATCATTCCCATTTGACAAAGTTTTTTTTGTGTGTCACCCTTAGGCAAAAAATGAGCTCCATACCACTTGTTACATTGTACTTTCACACACTGCTCATTTAGTATTGTTTTAAGTTATAATCCACCAAATTAACCTTTGGATTGTGTTTATAAAGTGGCCATTGCCACAGTGTTGTCTTTCAGTTTTCTCTGTTTGTGTCCGTGTATCTTTAAACCCGTCTCATTCTTTTAGTTGAAGAGATTTGGACAGGCCAACAGACTCAGACAAAGATGCTTAATATTCATCAGTGTGTGCAATTGTCTGTAAAATGGTATGTGCGCTTGAATGTCAAACATAAACTATATAGAAAGGACAAATAAAGTAGTGATTCAAATGTAAAAGTTGAAATCCAACAAGTTGATGATTGTGCGTGCAGTTAAGTCCAGATACATTACACAACCCAGAGAGGAGAACACAAAGTTCAAGACAAACCATAATGGCTTTAAACTGATTTTCTAAATACCTAAAATGTACCCACACCCTCTGAAACAGGGACACCATCTCTGCTGTGCAGTACGTTCTGTCTTCCCGCCCACCCCCCTCTCTTTCTGTCCTCTCTCCTGCGGCTGCCATTGAGGGGTGCCTCTTATGTAAGTCTTTGTTTAAACATGAACATCTGGCACAATTGGCAAACACCATTGTTTCAACTCTGTTGGAGATGATCACTTATTCCAAAAAAAAAAGAAAAGAAAGAAAGAAAGAAACTGTCTTGAGCTGTCACCGGGCTCCAAATTTCAACTGTGTATTTATAAACTCTTTGCAGATTTTGGTTATAAATTACCTGTATGAGAAACAGATTGGTTGCAGTCATAATAAGATTGGGAAATACCAATTAACTCTCAAGGAGTCAGCACATTTATGCCAAATTTAATCAGGGACTCTAGTGGCACAGTTGCCAAATTTTACAAGCTGTATGTGTGTGTTTGCACTTATCTTAGCGGCACAGTGTGATTGTGTGTGTACGTGTGCTGGAGTAAATCTGTGTGTGCCTACATATTGCAGACATGCACATACAAAGTAAGTATATAATCGAATACGGAGGGAATCCAAGGATGTATTTGTCTGGGAAAATGAGCCAATGAAGACACCTGTGATTCCACGTGTTTATATCTAACTTACACTAATTACATTACATTTCCATGGGTTTATTCAAGTGGATCTGTGTGTACTGTACACTGTACTGCAGGCACCATGACTGCAGTGGCATCTGAGTAGTGAAACAGCTCAGCACCAATCTGGGAACCCATTGGCTGATGGTAATGGATCATCTTGGGTCAACAACCAATATTTCTGAAGTTCCTATTTATATTCCAGATATTTATATAACAGATACCCGGACTAAGGCATATGTCTACAAACAGATATCTTCATAAGAATTCAGATAAACTCTAATAGAAAGAAAAAGCCAATTTGTAGTCTGCTGATAGCAGATAGCATTTCAGCTAATGGGTTCTGCGTCTATTTGCTCTCCATAGAGGCTGTTTACTTGCATTTAACCAAAGCCTGCTTTGATGTGATTGGTTAATACTACTCAGACAACAAACATAATACAGAAGTAAACCAGGATGCTTCTGAAACATAAATCTTATCCCTTCTTTCATCATTTTTTCTACAGGCTTTGCCAATGTCTCCAGCTTTTTCTGTAGAACCTGAAAACAAAAACAAATTCTGAAAGCTGATGCAAGCTAAAGCTCCTGTTGATAACAAAATTAGTATATTTCTCCTAAAGTATTTCTAATCACCAATGTCAGACTGGAGTTATGAGGATAAATAACACCTACATTCACAGCTACAGTAAATAAGTAAATAAGTCATCTGGCAATTAGTCTGTAGGATGCGTGTGTATGCATACGTGTGCATCTGTGTTAGTGTTCCTAAGCACACCATCATATGTTTCCTCAGTGTAACAAGATGTCAGAGGGGAAGCAGACGAACAGTTCTCCGGCATTGGGTTGGGGGTGTGGTGTTGTTGTGGGGGGGTCGGCTGGGTACGAGGCACCCAGTGGGAGAAGGCGGCACAGATGGAGCGCCGAACCCACTGAGCAGCACTTGATGTCAGCTGCACTGCTCAAGAGAGCCCCTGGGATCCACGGGGCCTTTGGCAGACACGAGCACTCTGTGTTTTAGTCAGCAATTAGTTTAATGGAGCAAAGTCCAAAATCACTTTAGACCAACACGGCTATGAAAAGAAATGACAGGGGGAACGGCTTTTGGTCATTACTCAGGCCTAATTCAGGTAAGCTGTTTACATGGACAGAGAGACAGGTTGGTCCTTTTGGATCTCTGAGGAGTCTCTAAAGAGATTTTTGGCACCGGCAATTAAATTGTGGCTGCTTGGCACTGACATGTACACAATGGGAATACCTAAAACATGTTCATTATTTTATCATTACATTGGCAAAATTGAATGCGCCTTCATAATTTTTCCACGAAGGGATTTAACTAGACATTATCGTGTTGTTGACATTATGTTTGGAATTTGTGCTCCCAGTCATTTTGTAAGACACTATATAAAAATTCCTCTGGAAATTTAGCTCAACTTCCAACTGTCCTCATTCCGTCATGCCGCACAGATTCCCACTCAAGTGACATGGAAGTCATTTTTTGTCTGTTTGTCCCTTGACTTTTCTATCTGTCTCTCTCTGTACATCTAGTGCAGCTCTATACCCCTTATCCTTCATGAAACAGGATCGCTTGACTGACCATAAAAATGTGAGAGCAAGCAATGCAGCCAATTAGACCTCTTTCACTTCCCTTCACTAGAGGAAGGCTACTGACAAAGTCCAATAGTGTGTGTCTGTGTGTGTGTGAGCATGTGTGCTGGCATGTGCATGCAAGGGATTGTGGTACTTCTCACTGATAGGTTCCACACTACACTGAATGGGAATCCAGCCAAAATCATCTATGTGCATTACACATTGCAAATATCTAGATGACTTATATACATTATAAATAATTTATCAAGGGTGTGTGTGTGTGTGTTTAGACATATTATTCCTTCCTTTTTTCAATACAGTATATGCATGATAATAGGAGATTTAGCTCTGCAGGGAATATTGTAGAAAAGTAATGCAGACTGCATGGCGGCTGAAAACTGCTCTGCTGTCAAGGTACTTTTGGCTCTTCATTTTTGGCTTTGTCAGTATATACATGAACACAAGCTTAGATGCATACAGATATGCACATTCCTGACAAAATCATTCCAAGATGAAGAGACACTAAGCCATAGATGCGAGGAATAAACCAGCCCAGTTACCAGAATTTATTTTTGGCATTGTACGCTTCTAAAAACCTCACATATGTTGTATTTAAAACAGTTTTGTCCTGTATTGTCTGTATAGAACACACAGGGTTTTAATGTAAAATGTAATGAGATACAGGGTGTCCATAAAGTCTCTTTACAACTTATTACAAGACGGTACTTGATTTGTTGCCATGTTGGCTGCAGCAGAGCCTCATCAATGGTTGCCATGGCATCGGTGATGTTTAGCTTTGATCAGTGATGTCCGGTATCTTTGTTCCATACACCATATCTTTAACATAACCCCACAGAAAGAAGGATCTCATTTATTTCAATAAACCATGATTCACATTGTGCCTTCTCTTGAGGAGTTTTTTGAGCCATTTATTTAGGTTTTTTTTACCACGACCTGTTTCCACAGCCACAGCCTAATTCCATTTTTTTCACCCAATAAAGTAATATTATTGCGTTAAAGATTCAAATGCGATTAGCATTAGTTTTGATTACAGTAAACCACATACAATTCCTGAGCATAATCATGCGTTGCATCCATATCAAACGCCTAATACACAAGTTAGGTTTTGACAAGGTTGTGTAAAAACATAACGGCAAAATATTAGTAAATTTTAACCATTAAGAGAATTTTTGCTGCAGTCCCAGTTTGTCATCTTTGCCTTCAGCATCTGTGCCGCAACAGACATCACACAGTTTCATTTCCGTTAATTGACTATTTTGAAGTGGAGCAACGAGAGTTTTCCATCATCATATTGTCAGGAAGCAGCTGCCAGCTGCATAGCAAGCCCATAATGCAATCAGCTACTTTGTGGAGGCCTTCAGATTCTCATTGTGTTAGGCGTTGCTTAGACTGCTAATATCCCTCGACTGGTCAAAACATGCATCATTTGTCTCAGATGGCACGATGTGTCCACAATTCATCTTGCACTTCATCTAAAGTTTCATTTCATTTTTGCATTGTTTTTATGGGAACTATCTGAGTCTTTCTTTTGAAGGTGCATCAGATATTTGCCTTTGATGTTCAATAGGTGAACCATTCTGGCTCCCACATCGAGCAAATTCATCTTCGCCAACAAAGTGTGTTAATAACCCTTATCAGTGTTTGAAACCAGATAACAACTATGCAGATTTCTGGAAAAAACAAACAATGGTTGATAATTTGGGAAAACATTTTGCATGTTTTAAAATGATCTGAAATAAACATGACAGATGATCATGTTTATGCCAAAAATCCACTCAAATGAGAAAATAAAGCATGCTGTGCTATTCACATTATTCCAGGACCAGACTAGAAGCTAATGAAACTTTTATTTAGTTCAGATCCTGAGACATGAGGGGGCAAGTTTCACTGCAAGTGTAACAAAGTAGCTTTCCCTTAAACCTCCATAATATCATGATAAGTAACATTTTCTCATTTTGCCCCACATCTTTTTTATACCAATTTCAAACAAATGAAACCCAGAGCAGCAGCACAGCCAGGGTTGGTTATTTAATTCCCATTAAGTGGTGGAATGTAACTAAGTACATTTACTCAAGTACTGTACTTGTTCTTTACTTGAGCATTTCCACATATGAAACTTTATACTTCTACTCCACTACATTTTAGTGGTTAATATTGTACTTTTGATATACATTTAGCTGCCAGCTTAAGTTACTATTTCTTTTCCGTTAAAGATTTATCATGAAAAAATAAAATCTATTTAAAATTATTATGCATATTTATGAAATAAACTACTTACCAGTATATTAATTAACGTCTAAATTAGCCCTTCCTGGTCAACAGTAAAATATTGCTTACATAAATGCATAAAAAATAATAAACCAGTAATATATTTGGAATATATAAAACAATCTGAGTGGGTCCATTCAACATACTGAGTACTTTTATTTTTGATACTTTAAGTACAAGCTGATGCTGATGCTTCTGTACTTTTACTTTTAGAGGAGTAATTCTGTAGTGAGGTAAAGGATCTGGATATATATCCCACCACTGCATACATTAAAGCGTGGGAATGAAGCACAGCGGGATCACGCAGGCAACTAATGTAAAGAAGACGACTTAATGCTTAATGTTCACATCAGTGACACTCATCACATCTATGGTCTTCAGAACATTAGACCCTCCATCAGTCGAGTATAAATATTCTGCAGGATTTTAATCATCAACCAATCAAACGCTAAACTGCCTTGATAACATCTTTTCATTCTGTGCCTGCATTTATTTGTTTATTTATGTCATCTCCCTTTATTTTAATGAGTAATATCCTGAAAGGCATTATGGCCTCAACACAGTTTAGTCGTCAGCGAGAGATAATTACTACTCTTAAGATTGTCACGGTTTGACTGTCTGAGAGGACTCTAATTGTTTTTGACTTTTTTTTTTTAATTGCAGCACATTAACACATCTTTAGTTGTCACACTAAGAGTAGCTGGCTCAGAATGAAGCAGGAGGCAGATTGCAGATGAGTTGTACTGTATGAGGAAATATGGATAATTAGTGGAGGCAGTAATGCAGGGATTGATGGCAGCTGGAACGTACTGCTGTGACGGCAACATGGACTCAGACTGAGCTTACTATGTTGTGGGTAGTAGAATGTAGTTTCTGTAATTTTATGTTGACAATACGGTACATAGAGTGGTGCAGCTACACAGTGGAAGCAGGGGGTCTCTGCATCACATTACAGTTCAAACATGTTTTTAAAGGTCACACTTTGCAACAACTGATTGTGTGTCAACTCAAACCCAGAGAGGCTACATTACCTTTAAGAGATGAGGGGGAGATGGTTTTACATTCAAGTAAGGTTTTACATTGTATTTTTATACGGTTTTGGTGCAAACAACCCAACAAAATCTCCATCCTGAATGACAGAATAGCCTGTTTATTAATACTACCCATAATGGCTCATCTTAGCGTTCGACAAAATTATCTATATGAGCGTTTCACGGCTGTGGAGTGGAGTGTTCTGAGAATAGCTCACAAGTGATTTTACAGACACGTACATAAAACTTAAATATGGGTCATATTTTGCTGCCTGAACGCCCTATGTTCTTGTTTTTGAGAGTCAGCCATTTATAGCTATACAAAAAGTTCAATTGTAAAATTAGAAATAATCAAGTTGTGTTATGTTATTTGTTGCTTAGCTCCCTCTATGGGTGGATTTGTAACAAATGTAGGTCACATGGTCCGTGTCTCTACCTGATGACATCATCAGCAGATGACAATGCAGTCCATCTTGTCAGAAACAGGGGAAAGCCAAGTCGCTTTTTTTTAACGGACATCACCCTGCCGGTTCATCCTTTCTTCATGTGAAGGTATATTTTCACAAATCAGAGATACTTGGATGATTTGTGTGCCATTAAAAATACACATAGTGTATTTGTGTCTGCCACATGTACTGACTATCCTTTAGTGAGGGCTAAATATGTTGTATTAAGCAACATAATGTATGTAGTTATTTCCTGTTTAGGTTGCTTAACACAGTTTCATAGTAGGAATTTGGACACTTTGTCAGTTTAACCCTATAGCCAGTTACCACATTAAAGAGAGGAAAAGGTCCGACCTGGACGAGCATAATCCGGACCCAGTACCTCCACTATATCACCAGCATTCAAACGTCTCTGTTTAGATCCAGCACATAACAATCAGAGACACATTTGACTTCGAAAACTGTGGTCCAAACACTCGGAAAAAAAGTAAAGCAGATCACTTGAGATGAATGTATTTATGTAAAGGAGTGACTAAGAGAGCAGTGTATAATGGCCTTACTGTGCTGCCTCAACCACCACTAAGCGTAGTGAATTATTTTAGCACAAAATACAAGAGGTCGGCGTAAACAAGCCTGACATTAAAAGGTGCTGTGTAGATCAGTGGGTACATAGGATGCTTATAGCAGTAATGCAGATATGCTGCCTGCATACAAATGATGGAAGGTAGAAGATACAGTAAATCCAAGTAATAGCTTCTTCCCCTGTGTTACATAAGTTTGGCTATGACTACTACATGAACCTAATATTCTATGTCATGTCTATGCTGCTGGATAATTGCTTTGCTCAAATTAGGAAATAAAAACAGAGCAAACCAACTTCTAACAGTTTAAACCACAGCTGGATTAACACATCTGCACTTTACATCTTACTGACCAGCTTTTAGAGTGAGCAGGTGTTACTCAGCTAAATCCAGGTCAGGCTGAGGGAATTCTACTCCCCTCACATTGTCTTCACGGCCTGCTCTTGTCTTAATTAAGTTGTTCTCCTGAATCTGTCTTCTTAATGATTTTTGTTAGCTTGTCAGAAGGCAGCCTGAAGGGCTACATGTCAGTTTTTTTCTTTTTTCATTGACACATAATTGATAATTGGTTCAAACGGTTGTAAGCTGGAGGGACTTGATTGATATGACAATTTGGACTTGGTGCCATAGTTTGATAGTGGCTGTGCTGTATTGTTGTGATCCACATTGCGCTGGATTTTGGCTAAGAGTGGTAAGATTGAAGCAGTCATGATGCCAACAATCACAGGACCCATCGTCAGCTGTCACCTAACAACGATTTAGCCTCTGGGGCTAGGGTGGATATTTTTGGGGGCCGATGTAGCCAACAGACAGCCAAGACTTCCAAATCAGCATCAGACAATTGCTGATGGGTTGCAAAATTTAATTTCAGTCAATGTGTTCTGCATCTTTTGCACTGACTGTTTATCTGGAGTTAACCGAAGCCTGCTCAGAGGTGAAAGATCAATTTACTCAGACTACAAACAGAAGCCTCTGATATCAAAATCTTCCGCGTTGCCGACATTTTCTGCGTGAATATGCAGAATCAGTTTTAAGAGATAACAGCAACAACGACAAAACAGGTTTGAAACATCACTGTTGCTTTCTCTCTCTCTCTTTTTAATACAAATTTGCTGTATTCCCCATCTGCTTCTTCTACATCTGCGGAGGTGGGGGGTGGCAGTTAACCTTAGCCTCATAGATGGCAGCTCAGCCAGAGCGATGACAGGTTTTAGGATGGAAACTTTACAAAAAAAGGGCAAAGGCAAGAAACCAATCATACACTTACTGCCTGAAGATGAACAGGTTCATATTGTACCTTAAAGTTGTTGGCATCCTGTCCCTGGAACCACCTTTAGCTCTTGGACCTAATCTTCTAGCCGAAACCTTGCTCAGATCAGGCTGTCTAGTTTTTTAGTTTAATCCAGATGCCCCCATGTTTCACCTATTCGCCCCCTATACTGCCCTTATGTACCAGACTCTTTTCATCTTCTACATTTCTTTCCTGCATCTCTCCTCTCATACCCACATTAACTTTCCTTTCATCTGTTTTTCAGGCACACATCGCCTTCATCTCTAGAAGTCTTGTTACAGGGGGTCGTTTCCTTGGCTGCAGGGTGGCCAGGTAGTGAGAGAAATTTTCTTTTGACCAAAAGGTTCAATCTCTGCACCTCATGTTTCCCAGCAACAGCATCTGTATATGTCCTGTGGAGGTTTGCTTGAACAGAAGACTGAACCTACAGTCATTGTGAACCAAGTTAGAATGCCTGTTAAGTCCATCATTCAACACCACCAAATGTCCATGGCTCTTTACCCTAAAGGATGTTGACAGAATATTGTAGCTGGGGATGTTTGGTGTGTTAGCCATGGTGAACTTGAGACCCTGCTAAACACCATAAAACACACACAGCTACAACTATATGGGCCCTATTTTCTTATATTTGTCCATTATAATGGCCTTTACCTATATTAGGTCAATAGACTAAAGGTTGCACAACATCCGTATGTAATTACGGATACTAAGTAAGACCTATATTGAAAGTGTGTCAGACGAGAGTATCTTTTCCAAATGAATACGAATATGAAATGAATAATTATTGTAGGAAAAGGACTATGGTCAAATGGTGTTTTTATAGAAAAGCCTTGTTAAGAAAGGTCAACCATTATATCGTACAAATACATGAATCATAACTCTTTTCATTTTGTTCTTCATTTAGTTGAAATATGTCGTGAGGAATTTAAGTTGAATGGTTTTGTGTAAATAACCATCTACTGCTGTTATCAGTATCTGCGACGCTGAGTTAACTGGGGAGCATTAGAAGTGATTAGAGCACCTGCTCCCCAAAGGCTTAATGTTACATACACTAAGATGTGCTTTAAGGGAAATGAAAACATGATGGGAAGCAATGTCTTCTGAGCAGTGCTTGACTACCAATTAGCCATTACATAAGCGGTATTCATCCTCAGCAAGGAAATTGATCAAATCAATCAAGGGCGGGTAAACATAATTCAGAGGTAATTATGAAGTCTGTAGACAGAATGATGAATAACATACATGGCATACCTTTAAATGGTGTTTACTCGACAAGGCTACAGTAAACACAATTTACATCCTTTTTTCTCAGCAAGCAGGATTTGCTGGGGTAGTTTATAATTGAGTCTAGCGGTGCATGAACTTTCTACAGCTGCAATCTGTCTAAGCACAGCTATTTCTCCCTCTGCAGGCCCCAGCTTTCTTTTGTCGACTGCCTCACGTCGCAACAGTCCCCAAATGTGAGAGATCTTGATGAAAGCAGAATGTAATTATTAGTGTGGTAGTTCTAGGATGGTGGCAGGATCTTTACATGGTTCAGCGAACAACACGCTCTCTGTTCAAATGAAGAACATTCGCCTCCTTTCAAGGGCAATTATTCCAACCCTCAGTCAACCACCCCTCGTCCCCTGAATGTCAATGGAACGGAATTGGACTGATGTAGAAGTTATCCAACAATCTACTAATATATTGGTAGCTATTATAGCGTTCCCTTGCATCAATAAAGTATTACTGAATATTTTTCAGAATAGAAGAGCTACATGGGACATTCCTTACATGTCATCCCTGTTCCCAATGTTTCTTACCTCTTTTATGTGTCTGTAAAGCTGTCAAGAAAAAAAAAAGTTCAAAGAATTCTCTTCGGGGAGTGGGGCAACAAAGCAGCGATACTGCAGGAAACATAAAGTGCGTCAGGTTTTTCAGCGGTTATGTGCAGCTCGACAAAGCTTCCCAATCCCCCTTCAGCATTAGATCAAGGGTAAGTGACACTTTTTAACCCACTAACCTCCCACCATTACCACTTGGCTTTATGCTGGATGATGCAATACTTAATATGCATATGTGGTAGCGTGGTGGAAGGGCTTTACTGTCAGGAGGTGAGAGGACACATGGCAACTGCAGACTGAAAATGGGTGACTGGCAGCCGAAAGCAAAAGAAGAGGCCCTTCTTTAATCCGCTGAGCAAAAGAGGTTAGGTGGACTTCGGGAGCTGGGTAGAGAATCAATAGGGAACGTGATGGAAGGAATTTGAATTTCAGGGCTCATGGAATTGTCAAGATTTTTTCCCTTTGTTGGATGTAGTTGTTGCAATGATACGCTAACATGGTTTGAAGACACACTTAAAGGTATGCATTTCTCCAGCTCACAGGATTTTTATCAATCCTCTGAGAATGTAGTGGATGATGACAGACACATGTAAGCACAAAACAATGACAGCGGCAACAAAGAAGGGAATTCTTTTGGATTAGGTGCAATGTCTGCATGAGTGCAGTTGAGCAGCTTCCCTGCTTTATACTCTCATATGGTTCAGATGCTTTATGGCCTGCTCTCTGCTTTGTATTGCTTTGCTAATATGGTCATATTTTAGTTCCTAACTAATAGAGAACAGTTCTTGGACACTTGTGACTCATTTAGACTTTGCAGCCGTTTAATTTTTTTTTCTGTACTACAACATCTTACCCTTAGCAAACGTTTTTAGCAGTGTTACTTATTCCTGGAAACCTTGCAGTTTGCAGTTAGCTGAAGCTAACTAGGAGCAAGATACACACACACTCCAGAGTCATTGATCACACACTTCTAAAGAGGACTGTAATACTTGACTGGATAAGGTCATGGACCCTGAGAACCACCTTGAATCACTGTAAATACTGGACAAAGAGATGCTCCCTGACCCCAACAACATTGATAGGACACGGGAGTTGCTGTCACATGGCAATTATAAACTCAATCTCTGCTTGCTAGAATTGTAAGAATTATTCAATCTACTGGGAACTGGAGTAATAAGAGATGGCAAAAAGAGAGTCTTCAGAATTCTTTCAACAGTCATTTGAAATAAAATACATTTAAAACTCCCCAACAACTGAGCCTAAAACTTTAATATTTTTCTACCACCAAATGTGAATATGTTGAAGCAATAAAATTAGACTTAGGATAGCTGTGACACCCAGGTATGCAGATGACACCAAGATGTACCTGGCTTTGTCACCAGACAACTGTTTACTTAAAGAGTATGTCAAAGCAAAAAGAAAGTAAATTGTTGGACAAAATTACCTAAACTAAAGGACGACAAAGGAGAAATATTTGGCAACGTGGATGTTGACTTCATTAGTTATTACACTGGTCTGTTGTCTTGAAACTCATCAATACATGCATAGATAATTAGGGGTAGGGGTAGGTATTTTACCCATATTTAGCTAATTACACCATCATTCTTGAACTACCCAATAATGCTTTGCACTCATTCTGAGCTACAATAAATATTCCATGCTCTGCTAATCCATGTCTGGTCTCCTGCCTAGTGTGAGGTCCAACAATGTTATAAGGTCTTGAGCAATTAGGCTATTTCTGTCCTTAACTGAAAGCCTTTCTTTGATTTAGAGGGGAGATCAGATAGATTAAAGTTGAGCTTAGCAAGAGCTGAATAAAGACTTATCACCTATCCCAATTGTTCTTGACAACTCTTCCTTCCCCAGAAGGTTACACTGGTATTGACATGTTGGTGAATTAAAGAGGAACTCTAGAGCCAATCAAAGGCAAGTAGGAGGTGTTCTTTTTCTGTCTTTTTGCCTTGCTATTTCTGTTTCAGTCATAAATCAGTACTTTTACATCCAGTTTAGATTTGTTATATCTTGGGACAGAAGAAGAAAACAAAAATGAATAAATCCATCCATTTTCAACCAGTTTTCCCTGCCCAAAGTCAGTGGCAACAGGGCACCCATAGAGTCCCTTTACACAGTCTGCTCCAGCTCCTCATTGACCTGGGTCAATTTAGATATGTAATCCTGATAGTGTGTCCTATGCCTGCCCCAGCTCTCAATCAGTTAAATCCCACAGGGCTGCATATTTTATAGATTCAAGGGTCATAAAGTACATGGCCATGAAATATGTCATGAAAAAAAGTAAGAAATTACATATATTGTAACACAAATTAAAAACAACTAACAATATAAATACAAACTGCATCTGTTTTGAAAATGAAGTTAGTGTTAATTGCTTTATGACTTGGTATACAGTATATACAGCACATGATGTATTTCAGTCTGTAAAAGGGTCATTTTGTTAATATAGATTTCCTGACAATCCTTTCAGTTAGGTACTTTACCTTGAAGCAATTATGTGCTCATATAATAGTGTTGTTTTGATCAAATCAAGGACTTTTCATTTGCAAACTGCAAAGGGTATTTTTATGGCTGGTAGATGTGGAGAACGTGCCATCACACACCTGTCTCTTTGGCACAGACTCAAATCTTCCAGATTTGGGCTTTTGGATCCACTCACTGTTCAAGTGGGTGGGAAAACAAAAACACACCAGACCTATTTTAAGAGTGTGAAACTGCAATGGCATATCTCGGTACAGTTTGCTGAATTGGGATCTTCAGTGTTTGCTTAGTCTACCAGGACGTATCTCAGAGGTAATTCAAATTAATTGTGGCTAATCTGATGCAATCACTATTTGTTTGTGGCTCAGCAGGCAACCAGTCTCCCATAGGTCTGCTGCACCAAAGCTAAGCACGGAGAAACTAACATAGAGCCAAGACAAAGAACCATACACCACATCAAATAATATATTTCTAAGGCTGTTTCATCCTTCCTGATGAAGTTTGCACCCAATGGCATGGTACCTAAATGCTTAAAGTGGTGCTAACTTGAGTCTCACCTTTCTTTCCCAATGGTATCTCACACTTGTGATAATGACATAAAACAATGTCTTGAGAGAGTTTTTCTTTCTTTTAACTACAAAATTCCAAACAATATAGTTGTACAAAATTATTCTTATGGGTAATGGCTTATTCTCCCCACCACTGCTTTGCTGGCTTTAGTAAGAGAAAAATTGTGAGGGTTGCCTTTATAAATGGAATATGGTCGTCCTTGCTCATCCGACTCAATAGTCATTAAAAAGAAAATCTGGGGCATTTGACAAAATAAAACCATGACAGATAAAAGATTTGTTTTAATACAAAACCCCCTTGTTATTTTTAGGTTTAAGATAATTACATCCTATTGCTGAGAAACATATAATCCACCACTATTATTTCATTGAATTGTTAAACTTTAAATGAACCGCATGGGCTCCATCTTCTTTTAAATTTGTTGTGAAAGAAGCTCCCATTAAAAAACTGAAAGCAATTGTATTTAGACTACACAGTCCCCGAGGCCTGTTTGGCTAGAACACCTCAATAACACAATAACACTAATGGATTTGTTAGCATCACAGGTAAGATGCAGGATGACAGGACAATGAGTATAACATGGAGCTTAAAATATTACGCTCTCATTGCTGAGGCAATTGTGATGACCCAACCACTTCAATTGTTTCAATAGTTTGAAAACTACTGTGTCATTTGAATAGAGGCACACCTGAGGCTCAATGATGGTTCAGTTCAATTCCCTGTTCCGGCCTGGGACATGACTTCCTGCTCCATTGTGTTCAGGGGGCAGAAGAAACAGATACAAAACAATTGCAGGAATATCACACTTTGTATCACAACAGATCAGATCTGCATTACAGAAGGTAGTTTAATTTAACGTTAAAAACATTTTCAAAGTATGTAGCTTGACTGCAGCATTATTGTAGCATTCTTTGCAAGACTTGCATGCAATGCAAGGTGTGCATGGTTAAGTGCAATATGGTTGCATTGTACTTATACTTAAACAGTTTGGACAAGGGCAAGGTTTTAAAAAAAAAAATACTTTGCAGAACCATCTATCTATGACAGCGCCTCTTCTCTGAGTCATTAAACCACAATCCACAGCTATCTATAGCTCCTCACAAAATGGTTGGTCGACCTACTGGCTGTGTAGGCCACACACACACGAGGCAGGCCATCATGTATGTCATATCAAGTCCATGTGACCTAGGGTCCTACTCCTGAATCACTTCATCCTTATGTTATCTATATCAGATAAATGTTGTTTTATTCGACTTAAGTGGAGTGTAGCATACTCTGCTACAGTTAATAAACCCCAGCAAAAATTCTAAGAACCTAAACAAAGCTCCCTCATCTGATTTGTCGCTCGAAATAGCCCAGCTCCAAAGGCAGGGATGCCGGCAGAACTTGCTTGTTTTGTTCAATGACATTCCCCAAACAAAAGCTGAAAAAGAAGCCTGTCTTCTTTAAGGGGGGAAACAAAAAATGAGGATATCTTCCAAGAGGTGCCAGAGGGATCTGTCTCTCTTTCCTTTCCATCTCCCTGCCGTGACCGGGAGGGGGTTTTCTGAGGAAAACAACGGTGCTGTCGACAGCTAGTGCAGTGAGCGCTACAGGCCAAACGGAGGAGGAAGCATCACTTAATGTAAGGGAATGGATTAGAGAGGCTGATTATGCCTTGGAGGTGAGAGCAGAACAAAGTGAAAGGAAGGAAAAGCTGGAGCGAGCGAGAGTGAATTTGTCTTGTGTGCATGCATCTCTAGCAGGCCTATGTGCTGTATATATGTATGCATGTGTTTGTAGGTCTCGGTATGCCTGTGTCGAGGACTATGAATGTTTAACTACACTGGTTGGTTTGGTTCACTTCATGTATTATGTACTGTATATGTTTGTAAACCTGTTCAAATTCTGTGGATGTGAATGTATTCGCGAATGCATTTTAATGTGCCATTCCATACTGCTACATGTGTAAATATATTCCGGAAAACACCAAATATAATATTTTATCAACATCTCAATATCAGTATCATCTAGAAAGTTGTGATAATGCTCACAGATATGGGATTATTGCAGACCTGTTTAATTGGATCATATTACAATGGATTGCGGTTTACCTAATAAATTAGTGAATCAGTTTTTCCTTGATAAAATTACCATGAACCAAGACACCATGGTGAAAACAAGCCTCTGCTATGTCTAATGCTAGTGGTACCATTATGTTTCTCAAAACTGCAGTAGGATCATGTTACTCTTGAACCCTGCATTGCACTTGGTGCTGTTGCTGTCTTTGCCACTACTGAAGAAGATAAATGTGTAAGAAGTGACTTTCCTACTGGCCTTTCACTCCGCTCACCATCTGCCATTGTGAAAATCTGAAAGCTTTAGCTCTCTTTGTGATGGTTGTACTGAAAGAAATCAGGTCATAAATCAGAAACAGCATAATTCCTGCCAAATCTGACATGGTGGCTCACAATAAAAATGCTGTGTAGAATATACTAAGGGATGTTTTCTACAAATTCATTAAAAGCATCACAAAATGGATCCAAAACTGGTGATAACTTAATTATGCTAATATTGTAAGTAGCACTTTACACAGAACTAAAGCTTATGTTTAAGGAAGTGTACACAACATTCAGATTATTAAAATAGCAGTAAACAACTATTTATTATGTATAGCATGAAGGACTGTTAGCAGTAGCGTTAGCTGCTAGCAACTGGCTTAGCCACCACCATGTTGAGACCCTCAACATAGACAGTACCTTCTTAACAAGATGTATAGAGAGCTGCTTAAAGACATCCATTTACTGCAAATAATAGTTGCCAGGAATAAATTACCAGTAAATGTCTGGCTGCCACTGACATGCCTAAATGGTGCCTGAGGGGGCAATGTCATCATGATGTGCACTCTAAATCTGTAATCCAGAAACCACAATATAAGATATCTCATTACATGTTTTATTACAAAATATGGCTCCTCAAAGATAAGGAAGAGAGCGCTCCTGAGATTCACATGCTCCAGTAAATGTGGTGATTTGGGAGGAGAGTACATGTTTGAAGTGTTATTTGTTGATTTAATTGCAGATTTATAGTCCAACAGTATTATGAAGGAAATGTCGTATTTAGAAAATGATAATTTTTGTGTTTTTTCACCATCTTTGTGGCTACTAAATTCTGATAAGCATAGAGAGTGTGTGTGTTTGTAGCCATGTATTACTTATATGCATGTTGTGGGGACATATATATGTTTACACAGTTACATTGTGGTGACTACCCTTCCTTATGGGGACATAAAAACAAGTCCCCATAACTTAAATCATTAAATATTAGGGTAAAGACTGGGTAAGGTTGCGTCAGGATAAGGGTTAGGAAAGTGTGTGTTTGTGTGCATGCATGCATGTGTGTGTTCTCGTACTTCCTACATAGTGAGGACTGCAACACATTTTTAACCAACAGCGTGAGGACATTTTTGGGAAGCTGTTCCTTACTTTCTCCAAGGGCTGTTTGAGCAGCAGTCTCTGAGACTGAAATTTAAAACCAATGTGGAAGCGCCAAAAACTGCAGTTCCTCAAATAACCACTTGAGGCTGGCTCCTAAATCAAGTCAATTCCCATAGACCCCCATGTAAAAATGCCCAACTTAACAGCAGAAATACACATTTACAGCCTGGGTGGAAAATAGTTTGGGCCTCCATAGCTAATTTCCCCATTCATAAGAACTGTACACAGGGTTAAGTTTCACTGAACCGTTTAAATTATGTTTTATAAAGTCTATAATATTAACCTCTTTATTTCCTGTACATTATGTAATGTTGCTTTCATATCTGTTTATATGCAATTCTATGGAAACATCACACGCTGAAATGGCCTTAAAGGTGTTTTTCAAGGTCTAACAATCGTGTTGATTGATTTCCTTTTTCACACAAGCTGAATTTCACATTACAGTCATTTGTACATCACTCTTGCTTACGTGACAGGTTGCACAACTGAATCTTGTACAAAACCCTACTATAACCAAGATTGAAGGTCTAATATTGTATATGGGAGCAAGAAGTAGTGTTAGAGGGAATGTGTTCGATCAGGCAATTGCTAGGAAGGTGAAAAGAGAGGAAAAGCCAGTGTCAGAGTTAAAGGAGCTGTGAACACCATGAATGCAGGGACAGTTTGTACCATCAAGTTCAGATCATAAAAGTTCCTTTGGCATAATTAGTTACTGTACATTTTTACACCTATGACTGAGGTCGCAGTAGACAGTCTCGTGATTTTAAAGGTTGTGTTGTCATGTATGTCAAAAGGTCTGTTGTTTCAAATGCAAATCATGAAAAATAAATCAATATAAATTGGGTATGTTTGCCTGAAAGATTCATTAAACACAGCTTTACATTTCTGATAGTTAATTTTAGTAAACAACATATTTACTCTTAATTATAAGAGAGATAATGTCTTAACTGGACAAGGTGTTAGAGTATTCATCTGCCTATAATAACCTTGGTAACCATAGAGACCAGTTACCACTTCCAGCAAGCCAATATTGCTTTATGGAAACTATTTTTGTTTGCACAAGATACTGTAATGAGTTTCATTTACAATGACACAATGTTGCCTCCCTTTTTCTGCATTTTCATCAAAATACCCTCCACCTCTGACTGGAATGCCAATGATTTTATTGCCAAGTATGTGGTATTTGAATTGTTTCATTACAAAATGCTGATAGAAAAAACAGTTACTTGTAATTCCTCACTATGAGGTTCAAAATTATACATCATCTTCAAACTTGTCAATGTTTTATAGCAGAATGTAAAATATAACTGCTAACTTCAGTGTTTCTCCAGAATAAAGCTTACACAGCGTAAGGGGAAAATTAAATAAATATCGCACGGAACAAAGGTTACACTTTGTAACATTAGTTCTATGAGCACAGGTAGAGACTGAAGGCATGGACACTTCTTCAGAGCAGCACATTGAAATTTGTAAGTACTGGCTTTTGCCAAAGGGCCGCACAGTGGCTTCTTTGGTTAGCCTTGTCACCTTTAATCACTAAATGCGACCACAGTTACAATGGGGTACTGGGGAACATTGCATTGAAGAAGAGGAGACATGGCCAACCTTTATTGAACTAAATTGTCTTATTTGTTTGCACTGCAGTTTCAGGCGCTGAAGGAAAGCAGACCCTGGGTTATTACTGTAGAATGGCCGTTTCCAGAGGAATCTGTGGCTCCATCCTGATGGGCTAACATGGTGTGAATGTCATTGCAGTTCAGTTAAAGTCTGGAGTGTGAAATAGACCTAATTCCATCAGTTTGTGCAGGTGTTACGGTTAAGCGTTCGGAGCCATTTAAAGGTAGAAGCCACACTAGCAGACAACAGTTATCCACTTGCAAGTCTTTGCTGAAAAAAGATTCAGTGTGTTTTGGGCAAAATCTCAGTGAGGTGGGAGTATGTATGTTAGAAAAAATAACAGGAATCAAGGTGGAAAACACTGATTCCTCTTAATCTCCTACATTTAGACGGCCTAAACTTTATTTATTTGTGTTTCTGATCTGCACTGACATGGTGGTCACTGTAGCTTCAGACAGGTTCAGCAGGTTATAATGGAAGTTTGTACATTACATTATTCAAGGTTCCCTAGCCAAAGTCGAGCATGTCCAAGCTGTAAAGCACATTCAGTGTTGATATGTACAGCTCTTCATATGAAACCCATAATTACAGTTTATGAGTGTAAGGTAGGGGGATCCTCAATCAAAAGATGTTGCTTAGGTTCAGATCCATTTACTGCAGCCTGGCCTCTGTGGAGAGATCAAAAGAAGCTGAAAAGCATCAAGGTTATATGGTTTTACATCATCTGTGTCATGACTCACGCTTGTGGCTTAAACCGTTCGCTTCCTCCTCCGTTACGTCTCCCTTTGTCTCTTCTCCGACTCTCCCTCCTTCGTCCTTTGTGTGTATTTACTCTATCACTCCTCCGCTGCATACTCCTCCAGTCTTTGCATACCTTAACAATCTCAGGTTTAGTAACAAACCACTGCTCCTTCATTCATTTTTCATATCGTTCTATACTTGAAAGATCGAGGAGCTGGAGAGTATGTGTTTGCGCGTGTAAGTGTTGGTGGTGGTGGTGGGGGTGGAGATGGAGGTAGTGGGGTGCTTAGGGGGTGCCTGAGGCGAGACAGAATGTAAGCACAGCATGAGTAATGAAATAATGACTGAAATATAAAAGGACGAGGCAGGCCGTGCTCTCTCTATCCGGGGGCCGACAGGTGTTTGCCGGAGCGCCGGTGCAGAATCCATTAGAAGGCTGTCAGAGGACCGCCGCCAAGAAGTGAGGGTGCTGTAATTACAAGCCATTCGTGTCAAGACAATGCTTCATTCCTCACGCACGTGCCACTAGGATGAAATGCAGAAGGGTGGCTGTGTGGTCTAGTGGCCATCTTTTTTGTTGTGTCCTTTTATGCTTTCTTATAACCAAACTGAATTCATTTTTGTAGAACGGAGAGGTTAGTATAGGTGGATGGATTTAACAGTGGCTCATGGTCACCATTCACTTTATATAAAAGGGGGTCAAAAGGCTAAAAGGATTGATGGTCACCTAACGCTGTTTATGAACCAATGAATTGGAGGTCATAAACACAATGATGGCATCTTGGAAGTATGTCTACATTTCCAAAGCATTGAAATCTCTCTGTCAAAGTATTGATTAGATAGGTTAATTGATAGGAGCATAACCGGTGGGATGTATAGTGATTTATATTGGCATTGACTAAACTCTGGCCCTGGTTGTTCCTCTTGAACATAAAGCCGCTTATAATTAGATTTTTATTCAATGTGCACATCAGAACTAGTTAATTAAACAATAAACTCTCCAAATGTCTGTTTCTCACAGTCAACCGTTCACACATTTTATAACCCTGTTCATTTTAGGCTAGTTTGACTCAGTTAATTTATCAAGACAGATTATTAACTGCCACCGTGCATGTGATAGTGCAAATTGTTTTTCCACCAGCTGTTCTTTCTCTCTCCGGTGCATTGCGTGTTCTTCTGTGTCACACGGAGATATCTTATTGGCGATATCTTCAAAATAATTTGCGATGCTCCTCAATTTGACATTTCAATCAACCTTAATTAAACATTTGAGAGAAGGTGCACCAACACAGCAGAAGAGTTATCTGCAGTCGCGTATCTTAGGTGTGAACCTTTTTTAAATGACTGAAGAGCCTAAATACACACACATTTGACACTAAAGGTTGCTTGCTTGTTTGCTCTTCTTGTGTGGAGATTTTTTGGGGAAGCTCCGTTCATTTTCAGATGGCACATTTCAAAAGGCCACCCTGCAGGGAAAACAGGACATCCAGCCACCTGTATGTTATACTGTAGATATCACGCGTCAACTGTCTCAGAGGTGGTACCATGTAACTGTTTTGCAAGTCTCAGCGGGTGCTCTAAAAATAGTACACACTTAATTTATTCTTGAAATTTATGCTACACAAATACTGACCTAATGCAAAAAACTTCCTGGTAAGGAATTATAAAAGACACTCAAAAAAGTAAATAAATGCCGTAAAGGGGAGTTATGAAATGTAGAAAACGGAAGTTATGTTACCTTAACAATAGGTCGTGGTCATTTCATGTAATTTTGTGAGATCAGGCTTGCAATCAAGTTCGAAGCCAGTATCAAGAGTTTTTAAGTCAAAAGCACAAGTCCAAGTTGAGTCAAGTCTAAGTCTATCAAATTAGTGACTCTAGTCAGACTCACTTCTGCAGGAACCAACCTCACAGTTTCTGTTTCTTACATCTGAAAAATTATGTCAATTAGAGAAACTAGTTAGGAGAAAGAAACACAAATTGTGTTATTCTCGATTGTATGTTGTGTTTCATTGGATGTAATGAAGGAAGGTCAAAAGGGAGAAAATCTCCACAACAACTGTCTTCCACAGTATCTGCTGAGTGCTTGATGGTTATTTATTTCACTTTAAAATGTAACCGCTCTGAAATTATTAGCAATTAAAGTTTCATTTCTCTCCTTCGCTCCTCTAATCACTGATCCCTCTCTCTCATTCACCCACTAACCCTCTCGACCGCCACTCTCTCAAGTCTGATTTGCTCATCTCCCAGCTTGTTCACACACTGCCTCTCTTTTCCATTCAGTCTCTTTAAAATGCATCAGAAGCCAACAACATAATTGTCCAGCACTCTGTCTAAAAGTGATACTGCAGTTCCCTGGTTCTTTCTTGTTCTGTGAATGGAACTGTACACACATTGAAGCAACTGCAGCGTCTTTATATTACCAATCCACAACCCTGGAAGTATTGCTCCGATATTTCCGAAACTACAAGAAAAACCTTCCAACAGAACTGATATATTTTTGCCATGCCAGTTCCTGGGAATGTTTCTGCAGTTGACATGCCAAATAAGATCCCATTGAGCAACCATAGTCTGCAGTATCTGGCCACAAAAGCACAGGTCAATCAACAGTTAAAATCAAAACAGCCCAGCGGTCCCTCACCTCAGCTTCCCAATGGAATAACTGCTGGAAATTTAGAGGTTGGGTGTGTATGTGTGTGTCATTGTTTATTTTCCTTGCCCAAGGACATCTCAGGTGGCGAGTAAATGAGAGAAAATAGAGCAGCTAATTAGCATTGCATGCATAAATTAACTATTTGTGATCTTCCTAACTATGCTTCCATCTCACCCTCTTTGCATGTCCATCACATTAGCTGCATCATTATCAAAGCCTCTTTCCCACATATTTTCCTCCATCCTGCTGTCCGGTCTCGCCACCAGTTTTTGATTTGAAAGTGCGCTTGTTGGATAAATCATGGTCACCACAACACAGTTTATATTTACTCCAAACTGCGAAGGCTCCGCTTCAGTTAGGTAAACTAAAGATATGCAGGGTATCCTGTTGATAAGGCAGCAGAGAGGTTCCTGTTTTCTCATGACACAGACAGAAGAGAAGAAGTCATGAATTTATATGAGTTTCAACAGCAATGAAGCACCGGAGAGCATTGCCGGTGCCAGGTTTACCAGGCCGAGGCCCGACACAGTAATTTTATGGGTTCATCCAAAGCTAGTGAGGTGTAAAATAGACTGTGGCGATAGCCCAAACACACTCAATGGCAGCCCTTGTGTCTCCACTAGGCTCTGAAATCATATTCAGGGATAACAATGAGTTGTGGAGCTGCACAGAAAGTCATAGCAAACTGAGACACGAGGTGTGCCAAAAATGCTTTGAATAACAATTTGTAGAGAATTCAAAGGATAGTTTCAAAATAATATAACCACTTTATTCATCAAGGACGAGTACAATTTACAAGAATGTAATAAGTATGCATTAACCAAAGGTTATTTCTTTTTAAAACATCTATCCAAGTGTGAAAAATAAACAAACTGTTTGCTTATTTACATTGAGTTCTGTTTAAAATTAAAATCTCCAATATGTTACAGCTTTAATAATTTGTACCAGAAAAGAAATGGCAACATACATACGGTATTCCAGTAGTCCAACTTAAGGGCTGATCCTGGATCAACATTCACTTTAGCATCCGGTGTTGTCTCTCAAATCTCTTAGATGGCTAATCAAAAACTATAAGAGTATACACGGTATATCATGTAGCAACTTGTGAAATGTTCCGTGTGGTGTTGGGCTTATTCTCATATTTACCTCGCAGGTATTAAGATGAAGGAGCAAGCTATCGCAGCTGTGACTTTCAAGGGTTGTCACACAAGACTATAAATTGATATGCAGAGACTTCCTACGTTAAGCCCTCATACTGGACTTCCCGAATTGTATTTCATCCCCTCAGTGAACCAGTCCCATTCAAGTTCACCAGCTGGTAGGCAACATTCACCTTCGCCTCCTCTATCTGATCCGCTGTGCTGAAATAAAGTGCTATGATAATGCTGCTTAGCTTGGAGCTCAGGATGAAAGGATTCATTCCAGGCATCCAATATCTGAGGGAGAGCCTGAGCAAATCCACCGACATGTCAGATATGTCTCAAAGAGTGTCAAAAAAAAAGGAGTCAAGTTGTTCACTTTTGAGGATTTTCTACTTGCCTTTGTGTTCCCTGTGAGAGCTCTCAGTGCTGACATCCTAAAAGTTTGATGTGTATATGTTAAGCACTTCCTGGATGGGAACTAAAGCAAAAATCCGACCTGACCTTTGGGTAGTGATTAGATATTGTTGTTACATCAACATTTCTGTGATTCCTTTACAATATTTAACAGTGAACACGAAGAAATTTGACTCTTTTGAACAGTCCATAACGTACGGTTTTAAGTGCATTACGTAAGTGAAATTAGTGACCAACTCCACTTTTGCCAGTTACACATTGCACAATCTGGGCTCAAAGTAAGGCACTGGGGAAAAGGAGTTGTTAATTAATTAATCACCATCTTCCATTCTTTTAAAAGCCAAGTGCACCTGCTCAGACACATTGCTATTTAAATGGCGGATTCTGTGAAGCAGTTGTGTTTCTGTCTGGCCGCGTCCAAATCCTTCGTCCCACCAACGACTCCACTGGACTGCATATGAGCAAATGCACCCGTAACATATTAAACTGAAGGGGAGGAGCACTGCTGCACATCGGTATATGTGTAACAAGCAGCATTGTGAACCCATTTGTGTAGGTGCATCTATTTGGATAATGCACCCTTTAAATAGCTGAAAAATACTGCGCCATTTACTTTAGACCGCTTTTTTGTCGTTCAATTGCACAATCACTCTCTGTTGCCTCAAGATAGAAATGCATCACTGCATCTGACCACACCTCATTTAAGACCCATGGGCGCACAAATGGTTGCACTACATCTGCTGCTTAACACATTGCGGGTGCTGCTTTGCTCCAGAGGCCCATTGAATCTGGGTTACTACTAACCCTTTTGCTAAATTTCTATGCTTCTGATAAGTTCTGCGTTCTTGTGCCGTGTACTGTTTGTGTTCCAGGAACTGAAGCTTCTCCTGCTGCTGGACTCAAACAGAGTCCCACTGTATGACAGCAGCAGAAAGATGTCTAAAATGCAAATGTGGCAACATGGTACTCGCAGTTCTTTAGCTTTTCTGTGATTATTCACTCTCGTGGTCTTCCTCTCCGTCTGTCTCTGTGCAGGAGACTCTCAATGCTGACAGGCTTTTGCAACACAGCGTCACATGAATTTGTCACTCAAGTTTGAATTTGCAAATATTCAAAGTTGCAAATATTGCATGAATATTGCACCAAGAAAAGCTGCCCATTTTCCTCCTTATCCTATGATCTCTTGTTATTGCAAATAAAGATTTTGTTCTCTACAAGACAAAAATGGGAAAGTTGAATTGTGTTGAATTGTTTCAGAATTTATAACATTCTGATTCGTAAGTTTTTATTTATATTATTGATCTGAGCAGCTTGCGTCTCTTTGTCTCATCTGCATAGTTTCATGAGATTTTCACTTTTGAAAGTCTCGGTCTACCCAACATGAAACTGTGCGATACAAAAATCTCAGTTTGTTTGCATGAACTCATGGCATGGATAAATCATTCAACAGAATATATTAACATTAAAAACACCTCGGAGCCCGTACCTAATTTCTCCTTCTTACACAGTAACATGGCAGTCTTTTGTCATTTCAATAACACTTAAGCTTTAAGCCCCCCTATTTAGCATTCACAAACAGTACAGAGTCATTTAATAAATAGTTTATCATTTACCAAAATGTACTTGGATGCAAATATAAAGATATAACTGCTGATAAATACTGTAAACACTTAATAACTTCTCCTATGAAGACTTTGAATATTTTATTTAACAACAACTGAATTATGTTGTCATTCATTATGTGTTTATTCACCGGTTGCGCCTTAATAAACACTTACATCTGCTTACAACTACATTAAAGTGTATTATAAACCTTTTCTTAAATGTTTATTTAAAGGCTCAATGCTAAATAGAGAGGTATAAAGTAAAGCTTTGCATTATTTTCGTTCATTTATGACATCTTTTGCTCCACCCCCCCTGCACTGTCCTCTTTATCCCTTTCATCTCTTCTTTACCTCAGAAGTTAAACCTACAGAGAAGTTGATTCATGCATTGGATATCATAGATAAGAGCTCCCTGACCCATGAATGTAACAGAGAGAGGATGGCTCCTCACAAACATAACCCTCTTACCTCCTTCCTCACCCAATGAGGTGAGAGGGAAAAGCAATGGGGAAGTTATAATAAAAAGAGATGTGAGTGCTCTGATGTGGAGTCAGACACTAGGCTTTCATTAGGCTATTGAATGTGGCTGATTTCAGCTTTCTTTGCTATCTGTGTATCTTTTATGTCCGTTATATGCGTATGCTTGTAAGCTAATAAAAAAAGGGGAAAAAGTCACTTTTACCCCGCATGAGTGTCCTTTGTGAGGATAATATTTTGCAGTGCAGCAGTGGATTTGTCTTTCTTCACTGTTTGCATGGTTCCCTTGTATATTCATGTGTGCTCAAAGGCTCCATGTGATTGAATATTATCTTTGACTTTTGGGTCACCTTCTGTTTCCTTCGCTTCAGAGAGTTTATTTAAAGAAACTTGGCATGGGATAAAGCGTGGAGGAGTCACTCCTCTGCAACCTGTGAATATTAAACTCAGCGATGAGATATCAATATCATCTTGAAATGATGATGTAGCATCGTAGTTCGTAGAGCCAGATTTCCACTTGTGGTGAATACTGATGAATTACTAACTCCAAAGTGTCTTTCTTGCGTCCCCGTGCTCATAGATGTCAGAACCAGTTCAGGCAACTTATCCATTCAGCTGTGCTACCAAACGTCTCTCAGAAATAACATGATATTTAATTTTAATATTAAACACTGATAAAATGTCTGCTCTTTGCTGTTTTTGGATTGGATTCCATTTTAAACCCGTTTCTAGTATTCGTAAATGCCTATAAGTCTGGAAACTCATCGTTCATTTTTAATTTCCAAGGGCACTGAACAAAATACCTCTGAATAGAAAAACAGGACAACTGGGCCCAACTTTCTAAAACTACAGCTAAACATTTCACTAAAATGTGTTTCTGAAAACATTGGAGCCAAGAAATAGGCAATGCAGTAACGTAATCTTCAGTGAATTAACTTTTTTTTTATAAGTGCAAGCTACATTATGAGAATGTGGAAATGTATTTCAGAATTTGATGCCAATATTAAATCACTTGATGCTTTGAAGGCACCACAATTGCATTACTAAGCAATATTAGTGTAGAAAATATACAATTTTTGCCGATTTGAAATGACTTTCTTGATAAACCATTCCCATTTTCTCTCTTCTATCCATATACAGATATTGAGACAGATATTATAGTTGGTTGAACAGACACAGATAAGGATGTCTCTGTATATCTCTAGTGGTGGGAAATCATCTTGGGTGAATCTATATTTGGGGTGTGAAGTGTGCTGAATGCATTTCCCAGTCACTAAGCTCTATGTCAAGTACAATATGCCCCTGCTCACTTTTCTTTCTGACCATCACACACACACACTCACAGTCAATCAAACTCATTCTATTTTTACTCTTAGATCTTAACACAGGGCCATGCACACTTTTCTGTATTACACACACACCAACCCCAGACACGCACACTGAACCAGCCGCCAATTATACATTGTGATTAGGATTCGGCGACAGGCTCTGCTGCCACTTTCAATTGGCACTAACATGGCAGTGGTGTAATAAGGCAGGTCTGCCGGGTCAGCGGTGGGACATGGGGTCACATCAGCCATCTGATGTGATGTCAGAAGTTTGGCCTCCGGGTTCAGCAGGCCTCACAGAGTCAGAGTCAGACTGGGGAGGATTGGAAGGTTTGAAGGGGACTAGTATGACAAATGTGGGAAAGCAGTGTATGTGTCGAAGGGTGTGGGATATTTATATAGTACACAGCTGAAGGTAAGACACAGAGGAATTTCTAAGTTGTCAAATGAGAAACTGAGCACCAAAACCAGGCCCCCACTATCAGATTTCACTTCTACAACCAAAAAAAGACACAAAATGACTAGAAAGAGATCCAAAAATACCCTGAATCAATATAAGAGGCACAATTTGGAAACAAAACCACCAAAGAAAGACACAAATGATGACAATAAACCCCCAAATGACCAAACTATAACTATAATGACCATAATAACACAAATGATTACAGAAAGATCGAAAACAGGAAAAAATACTACAAAGAGCCCAAAACAACAAAAAAGGCACACAATGACTATGAAGAAACCAAAAATATACAAAGAGACTGTAGAAAGCATTAAAACTAGCACATAATATTATTTTAAAAAACGAAAAAGATTCAAAATTAGGACCAGAAAGGACAAAATGACTACAAAGAGACACCAAACACAAAAAATAATACTACAGAGACACAAAATGACCAAAAAAGTCACATAATGACTACAAAGAGACCAAAAAAGGCTAGAAGCAGACACAAAACAGCAACAAAATAATACTACAAAGAGACACAAAATGACCCAAAAAGATACAAAGTGACAATGAAGAGCAAGGGTGCCCAGTCCTGGTCCTTGAGGGCCACTATCCTGCATGTTTTAGATGTTTCCCTCTTCCAACACACCTGATTGAAATGATCAGCTCATCACCAAGCGCTGCAGAAGCCTGATAACGACCCTGATCAAGGACCAGGACTGGGCCTCCCTGATTAAGAGGTTTAAAATGACCACAAAAAGATATAAATTACTACAAGGAAACTCAAAAAAGAATCAACATTTCCAAAAAGAGACACAAAACAACAAAAATAAGCAAAAGCACCACAGAGTCTGTATGTCTTGTTCGTATGTGGGAGAGGTGGTGGGACCTTTTGAGTGTCTGTAGATTGTACATTGAGTTTACCCATTACATTTGATCCAGTTTACACATACCAGTAGCAACAGTTGTTCATAAATTACAACAAAACAACAGCTTTCATGTAACTTATGGATCATTTTACTTCACATGCTCATGAAGATTGCATCAAAATCTTACTTGATCATAAAATGTAGACAGCTTCCCCATCATTTGCAATGGAGATCAGGATGTCAGATATGTAGAGTGGCTTCAATGTATGGAACATGTTCCTCGACGAGCCATAAAGTGCACTACAGGAATAAAAACACATGAATAAAACATAAGACCACATTAAAAGATCACAACACAAGAAAAGGCTATAAAGCCCAAAGTCTGAAAGGTTATTTTCCACCAGGATGTCATCAGGGGGGATTTAAATGAAAATGCAATATAGGTAAGGTTATCCAAGGAAATAAAACAATAATTGAATGAAATGAAAACACCACGAGTGAAGAAGAGGCCACGAGAAGGTTGACAAGGGAAGGGATATAAAATCTTAAAGGCTATTAAAAAGTGAGTTATCAAGAGAGGATTAAAAGATAACGGAGCAGACAACACAGGGGTGGTAAACAAAGACACGGTCAGGAATTAAAGGATGGCTTTTATGAATATGTGTTTTAAAAATAAAGAAAGAGGTGACACAGGATGTCAGACAACCTCGGGGCATTATACATGAGACCTTGGCATATAGAGAGGGCAATACACACAACCCATTTAATACACACACGATTTGTATCAAACAAGCCCACGTGGGAAAAATATTGCAACAGTTCTTTACACATTGGATATGAATTACCATTTTACAATTGAGTCAAGTGCTCAACAAAAATGTTTGCTCAACATCACATTCAGCTCTGAGCCAAGTCTGAGTCCTAGCCAAAAACTAACAAACTGTTCCAAAACAATATAATAATGTCAAAACTCTCTCTATCCCTCTTTTTCCCTTTGTCTCCTTCTCTTGTTCACACACAGCTCCACACAGACATTGATACACTGTTCAGTCTTGGTCCAGCCTGCTGCCGCAAGTTCAGCCCATTCATTATAATAAGCTAACTGGTGGACCAACTGTAAAAAATTAAGACATTACCATAACTGATGCAGCTCTCACAGAGTACAGAGGATCAAGCCATTTCTGGAGACAGAAAGTCAATGTAAGAAACATCATTAAAACACTTGGAAATACTTCTTACTTCTGACTGTAATTTTACCAGAAAAATATGTTAAATATTGCCTTACATTTTATGTAAAACTACATTTTGAATCTGCAGAAAAAACACTTTGAATGAGCACTGTAGTTAAACATGCTCTTCGTGAACAGGAAGAATCTGTCAAATATTACCTCTGTAGTAATACAATAAATTGCCATTTAAAAAACATAACATCAATGTAACCTAAAATCATAATTAATCACCTGTATTTTCAAGGGAAAAGTTTCATATTACTGGCAGTATCTGTGAATTTACATGCTATTCATTGTTTTATATATAATATTATTTCCTGTAGAAATACCTGTATTTTTTTACAGTGTAGTATGGAAGCTTTTAGAGCCCTAAAAAAGAGGAAACAATCATATTCTGTTATTATTATTCTGCAAAAGTAACCGTAGCTCAGAATGCTCAGCCAGCATCATATACATCTATGTAATGTTAACTGACAAGACTACTGCTGCAGAGTATTGGTTAACTGAATTGTTAGATGGTTGCATTGCTGATCTTTTGTCATGATGTTTGGTATTGTTGATCCCTGGTCTCACACCTAATTTTCCTCCTCTCTCCGATCAGCTGGCAGTTCCACGCCGTGCTCAGGTGTTCAGCTCCTCTGGCTCAGCTATGGACCCACATTGTATATGCACTTGTGCCATCGGACACAATAAAGTTGTTTGTCACAATAAAGCCGTTCTCAGACCATAAGTGTGTTTTCATCTTCATGTATGCCATTGCTAACCAGCCACTGTCGCCTAGCAACGACAGCCATTTGCGGTTGTGTGACGTGTTGAGCTCATTTGCATTATTTATGTGGCCTTCTTGATTTCATTTGCATTACAACAGGAATGCCCCGGTCCTAATATATGCACTTTTGTCAGAATAAACTGTGTTGATTTTAAATGATTATCCTGTGCCTCTTCAGATGCTCACAGTGCAGCACATAAGATGTAAACATATGGAAAAATACATGAATATGAATCAGCTTTACTGGCCAAATATGTGTGCACATCCAAGGAATTTTTTTTTTTTTTGCTGGTCTCACTGCACATATACATAAATAAACATCATTCAGCAACAACAGCAAAAACAAGGACAACAAATTATAACAATAAAATATTTAAATGCTAAGTCAAAACTGCAATGGCCCAGAGTGCAGAGGTTGCTGTAATAAGTATATAATTAATATATTCAACAGGTAATTAGTAATATGTCCCTTGTATCTTCATTAGAAGACTTTTTTTTCATGCCCCTTGTCCAAAAGAGCTATTAAAAATTGTCAGACGCTTAATATCCACCCGCCTTTTGAAATTTATTTTTTATGTGGATAATTTAAACATCTTTTCTGGCCTTTGTGTGGTTAAAAAAGGATTTCAAATTACTTTTCTCATCCCTTCAAAATTACAAGCAAGTAAAAAAGCAAGAAGCATTTGTGAGAAAATATCTTGTTTGTCATTGTTTTGACTGATGCACCTTATTTTTGAAGGTTTTTCTTCTCTGTTTTGCTTTTCTTTGTTAGTTATTTATATATATTGCCATATGAACTGTTATATAAATTTGTTGGGGGTTTTTTCAGGTGATTTGCTTTGACAGAGTTTTTATTTTATTCTCTGTGAGATCCTTTATGCTTGTTAATGTCTGTCAAAGATTTTTTTTAAAGAAGTCATTTGCTGTAATATAATGAGAAAAGGCATTAAAGGTAATATTTCTGTTCTGTTTTTGTTTTTTGAAAAAGGCCAGAATCAGAAGTCCCCACTTGAATAGTGAAGGGTGATAGTCCACTGTTGGCAATATACATAGGAATGTATGTGTGTGTTTGTGTGTATTTTGAATTATTCTTAAATGATGCCAACCTTAAAGGTAAGATAGCACTCAGGTGTTTATGTGCAGTATTGGATAAGTAGCTGTGGTGTGTCATGGCATGTTGCAGTAACTTATATACAATGTGTGCGCCCCGTAGACACACATACTT
Source organism: Serranus cabrilla (assembly GCA_903364295.1). NCBI lineage: Eukaryota > Metazoa > Chordata > Actinopteri > Perciformes > Serranidae > Serranus > Serranus cabrilla. The sequence goes on along the minus strand of CAFUXE010000008.1, from coordinate 655,014 downwards.
GCGCTATTGTGTGCTTGTCAAAACTGTACCTAACTGAAAGTGTCCCAGAGCATTCGTTGTAGCGGCTACAGATGATTAATGATTGTTGACTCAAACACAAACACTGGGAAGCACAGACAGAGTGAGACAGATGAAGACAGATAGAGGCAGAGGGAGAAGCTCAAGTTAAATACCCCCATATCAACATTGCAGACGCTGTGTCTAATAGGCCTCTAAAGGCACTTCTTTTTCACCACAACCACCTCCCTAAAGGGCTGCAGGAGTACAATTTGTATAAGAGAGACGGGAAGGGAGGAACATGGTGAAGAGAAAGAGCAGATCTGTAGGTCATGCTGTTCACTCCACATTCCAACATTTACAATGTCTTTTAACATGACAATCCTGCAGCCTTCACACTTTCCCCTCCCCGAGTCTTCCTATGTCTGACTGGTTAGCTTGTAGCTGTCACTTGGTTTCATGAAGTGTGGGAATTTGTAGTTCAAGCTGAGCTCCATCGTGTTTTTGATTGATATCTTGTCACGTGTGGATCCAGAGAACAGAGTTACATGTTCTTGTACCTGTAAGCGACCTTTTACCCTATTGATCTTAACAAGTCCACTTCTCTAATATTTACGTAGTCCTTATTCGTGTTTTCTTGACATGTGAAATGCTGGAAATGTAGAAGGCCCGTGTGCTCATGTGTGTCTGTCAGATAAGGGTTGAAAGCTGCAGGTTAAGAGAGTTCAGGCATCAGTACGAGCAGTTGCAGTAACAGTCGGGGGGCGTCTTCCAGCTGATTATCTGCAGAGGGATATCCTACCGGGCCGAGTCAATGGAGACTCCATGAAGGGTGGGTAAACCACCAGATAGCACTGTGCATGACACAGGCTGGAATCTTGTTTGAAAGAGACAGTTTACCACAAAGTCAAGAATGCATATGTTTTCCTTTTACCTGTGGTGCTATTTACCAATCTATAGTGTTTTGGTGTCTGAGATATCGGCCATAGAAACAGCCCTCACACGGCCCTCGGCGTGTGATACTGAACCTTTTTGCTTTGTTTTTGGGCAAGTCGGGGAACTTTAAATATCCATATTAAGGACTTTCAGGCTACATATGATTTATTTGTTCATTCATGATCCTTAAGCGCTTATCCAAACTGACACTGACTGTGGGAGCAAGCAGGACTCAAACCCACAAACCTCTTGCTGTGCGGCAGAAGTGCTAGCCACCACACCATCGTGTGTCCCGCCCTTTTGCAATGTAATGTGCGAATCCTCAATCTCATATACCCCCATTTACTCCTTTTTGTGTTTACACACAGACTTCTGTCTCTTTTTCATAAGTGAAAGCTATTTCCATCCTCAGATGTTATCAGCAGCCTGGCTGCTTTATCTTGTGCTATCTCAGTTTCAGCACACACACACGCGTCAGTTCCCATTCTTTTGAAAAGTACACATATCTCTTTGTCAGTAGTCATCTTAACCTCAGTCATAACCTCTCAGCGAACAGCAAAGTAAGTGGCCGCTGGCAAAACATTGGTAACTGACCTGTCTTAGCTTGTTTGTAGAATCAGAGCAGAAATGGCAGCTGAAAATGTACAAAACAGTGGATTTATTATTTTCAACCTACTGTATGTTGTGAGTGGAACTAATAAATGGCACAAGTTAAGGATTTATTCATGACTTTCTGGCACCTGCATAGCTTTAATGTTGTGTAGTGAGCACTGGATTATCACTGCGTTATCAAGTGGGCACCTCCCACCCCAGATGTTTCACTGATTCAGACCCCAAACACTTCCAGAAGGCTGTGCTGTGACCTCTGGCGTTCTATCGTGAATTATTATGTGTTGTAATGTATTCCATCTGACAACTGCTGCAGTATCTGTACTCTCACAATTTTTCCATTAACTTTTAATTACCATACCTGCTAAAGGGGATCCATTTAATTTTCAATTTCTCAGGATTTCATCTGTTATTAAAGCCTTGAATAATAGTCTACCCCCCCTTCATCATTACTTGTCAGACCCGGGAATACAGTATGTACTGGGAATTGTTAGTGAAAGTTAAAGAGGTGGGAGTTCTTCCAAGAAAGAATAAAGTGCACAGTTAGGATAACGAATGTATGAAAAATATATTAAAAACCTTGAAATATAGTTGGGTACTCTCATATCTAATTCATGATTTAACTAAATAAGGTAACATTCAGAAATATAACGTTTGTGATCCTCAAAGATAGTATGTACACTTGTAATAAGTGTAACAAACTAACACAGGATGTACAATGATGCCAGATCAAACAGAGAGATTCAGCAGCACTGGAGGCATTCAAGGTCAGTCAATTTCAATTTAAACTTTCAAGGCAGTGAAAGGACTTGCATCTGCAGAAGCTACATCACAAGTGATTAGACAAAATTGTAATTTGTTTTCGTGAAGTTGCACATTAGCACACTAGGGTGTTCCTAACAGCTGAGTACAACACTCAAGAGACTGCAAAGTGCTTATTAACAACAAGGCCCAATTCCAATTTCAAAAAACAAAGATGGCGACGGACTTTAAGCAAGATGGCAACAGCCGTAACACCGAACTTGAATATACAATCTGTGGTACAGATCTGCTTTTCTGTCCTCAGAAACACAGTGAAATTTGACATATCCAATTGTGAATTTTATCACTTTTTCTCCATTTATACATGTGACAGAGTCGGATCTAAAACTGGCTTGAGTTACTTTAACATTCAGAAAGAACCCTTGAGAAGGGAATGATGCTGAACTAAACACTGCATGCTAGATAGACGCCCAAAACTGTAATCTGCCCTTATCAGTTAGGCTTATTTCCTCCCTTAATGGTACCCTCATCCCCTGAAGGTGACGTTCTGTAGTAGTGACACGGTAGTGGTGTTGTTCGAGGTGATGCACCTCACCAAGGTTAAGTCAGATCTTATCACAGCGCTGGTGCGAGAGGGATGCTGTTTTGCAGGCAGTGGAAGTGGAGCGGAGAGGGTAGGCAAAGGTTGGGTGATAATACACTGATGAGCTGCAGCCCCGACTCGCTGACTCACCGCCAGCTTTTTTCTTCCTTTGGTGGTCCTGTATAAATATATAAAGCGCCTGTGCATAATGTTAAACTAGCTCAGGGTGGCTCCTGTTTTTTGTTCAGTGGAGCATGGCACTACACCTGTCAGGGTTAAAGGTTTCATTCTCCGTGTTTACAGCCATGGAACTGTGAGGCAATTTAGATGAAAGCACCCACTGAAAGACATTTATTAATTTTCAAAAAATGTCTTTTGTATTTGTGCCATCATTACACGCCCGTATCACCACATTCTGTGACAAAGAGTCCCGCCAAAACATCCAGTGGCATGTTTTAATTTCCCTGAGCTTCAATAAAACAAGCCGATTGGAAACATTCATTGATGAATGGCTTGTACCTGCCGAAAACATCACAGTTTAACTGTGTGAGCATGTAAAAAAACAATACAGAATTTAACTGATGTTCTTTTTGTACTTTCAAAACACTCCATTTGTTTATTGAGATGTCATTGAACATTATTTTGAAAGCCCATCAAGGGATGGCAAGTTGACTTCTGATAGGCGCTCTATATGCAACACTATAGAGCTATAGGTTTGCCTGCTTTGTCCCATTAAGTAAATAACTAAATACAGGCATGAAAGTGCAAACATGATCCATAATTTATGACAAATTCAAGTGCATCGAGCTTCTACAGAGTAAAGGTCTTGGTGGGACTCTTATTTTACAATCCTCCCAGGTTCTTCAGAAAAGTCCGGCCATCACCATCCGTTACTGTAGATACACCTTCCCACTTCTTTCTTTAACACTGTTTTCTGATGGATATCTTTCTGCCCCATCATACAGGAATATGTGAACCATGTCACCCTTATGGATTTTTCTTGAAGCTGTAGTAGCCAACAGTTGGATTCAAAAAAGTTATATAAATAGATATAAATAGAAAGAATATACCTGATAACAGATAGACAAGGTGGAAGGAGTTAAAGCTAAATAAAATGCACCTAATAAACCCTCAGATTATTTTTTCTTCACAGAAACTGACCACTCTAACTGTGTGTGTTTGTACTTCTTAGGGTGGCCCACCAACAACTTTTTTTAAGGTCTCGATTCCTTTTATCAGTAATTATTGTCAGTTGATCATTGCAAAACAATGGCGTCTACACAAAAAAGAAACTTGTAAGAAGAAGAGCCCTTGTGAAGAGGATAAAACTTTCCAAAAAGGGGCTTAATTTCAGAATAAAAGATGACAACAGTGAGTTTGTTTTGGCTATACATTATAATGTTAAGTAAGCATGGAATTACCAACACACTCTTGTAGCAGGCCACTATATAAATGTCTTTGCCACCACTGAAAAAACAACCTTGTATGAATATCATCTTATTTCATCAATAGAAAATGAATGAAAAATATGAACTGTTTGTCTAGTCAGTTATGTTCAATCTCGGTGATATAAATTGTTGCATTGATGCTGAAAAACCTGTCTCAGCTTACTTTTTCTCACACAGAAAATAGACCAGGAATCAATAGGGGAGTCGATAAAGAATTGGCCCAATAAGCAGAATCGGTAAGGGCAGTATTATCAACAGTCTTATATCGCTATCTCTATGTGTGTGTTTTCTGTGTGTATATACTGTACAGCACTGAATGTACAAATCTAATTATGCATATGCCAATGCGTGACTGAACACTGATCATGAAAATACAAATATAACCAGCAGATCATAACAGCGTTTTTAAAATCCTGCCTAACTGGTAGACTGGAGTCACTGTGTGCCCAGATTGCTCATTCACACTATTTTCCACTCGTTACATTATGAATCCAAACGAGCCCACCCAGAACTATTTTAACCAGGCTTTACTCTAAATATCCACTAAATTGCTATGATGAGAAGCCAACCTCGTGAAGATCCTGTATTTACGCAGATATCATCTATCACGGGGTTGTTGGTTCTTTTTCTGAGGGATGTTCACACCTTCGCCCACCTGAATGTCCTGTCAGGCTGTTGCTATAGATATCCACACGGAGCACAGCGAGGAGGAGCAGGCAATGACTGAGAAAAAGTGAGAAGAATGAGCAAATGAGAAGGAGCTACAGCAGAGAAAAGACAGAGTCGAGGAGCAGGGAGAGAGAGCTTAGAGACAGTGAAACAGTGAAGACACCGAACGGGGAACAATAATCCGGCTGGTAGTGAGTTTATCAAGAGTGAGTGAATGTGTGAGAAGAAAAAAGCGGGAATGATGACAGGGGAAGAGCAGGAGAATGAGCTCTCTACCTGTCAGCTCATCAAAGCCTTGTCGTGTCATATAGTCACCCGCTCACACACCCACTCATCCCCTCAATGCCTCAACCTAATGAGCCAAGTGCCTCTCAATGGCTCCTGTATACACCAGCACCCTCACACAGCCATTATAAGTCTGTGTTATAGACAATTTATCGCCCTGTACAGCAGTGATTCTATTTCCATTCGCTGTTGTCACAACCTGCACCCTTCATACTGTCATGTTACCTCCTCACTGACTTTCTCCATAGGCAGATCTTTCCTACAGCCACAGCATTTGTCATTGCATGGGTGGTTTCTATCCATTGCACCTTACAATAACATGTAACTACACTTGGGTAGATGGGAACTTTGACTGGAGCTTGTTAGGACCATCCATTTGTGTTCGGCAGGCACTGGATTAAAACGGCATCACCTTTTTTAAAACTTTTTTTGTGCTCCAGCTGATCAGATGAGATCCCATCCCACTGCGTTCATTCATTCAGGTCATGTTTTAATGGCATAAATGGGGTGACGCATTCAAAAATGTTCTTTTATGGCAATAACATATTCTTCTCTCTTCAGTTTCTGTATTTGGCACTTTATAAATACACTTGTCTTGCATAACTGTTTATACATTGTGCACTTGCCAACAATTGTTGAGAACAAGAGCACGGAACAGATCAATAGTTGTGGTTGTATTTCTAATATTAGTCACCGTGGTAAAGACAGTCCTTTTAGCGCCACAGCTCATCTCAGCTGCAGCTGAAAGGATATTAGAATGGACGGATTCAAATACTAAGCCCAGTGCTGAATCCAGGTGCTCCAGGGTTAGTCCCCTTCCTGGAGTTGAGAAGTTGTTTTTCTGACTTTTGTGTGCTTATAATCTGCAAAGACGGACAAAGAAGATGAGCTGTTAGTTATTGCTCAGAGCATTTACCGAACGTGTTGGTAGCGGATCAGGTGAGCCATGGAATAATTGAAATGATTTTTCAATGTAAAAAGAATATTAACTAAAACAGGTAACTGGTCAAATTGGCAAGCCTTCTACTACTTCAAAAAGAAAAAAATGGCAAGAAATGTTTGGATCAAAAACAGCAAGATCTCCAACCTAAACAACAGAATGGCAAATATAACATATCCCAAAAAAAACCCATATGAGCGTTTGGGGGTTTGCCAAACAGAGCGCAGCAGAGCATTGCAACAATAATGCACATGTATGGTTCATGATTGTAAAAAAAAAATGTGAGAATTTTGAGTTTAAAAGTAAATAAATGCATTTAAAAGTAGTTTACTTTTATTTTCACATGGGACATGAACTTCATTGTTTTTGGTGAAAGTCCACAGTTTGTTCACCTTAGCCTCCACCCTTACCTCCGGCCCTCAGTGCTGCAGCCAGCATTTAAACATGGAAGTAATAGGATAGTTATGAGGACGTGACTCCCGCAAGTGACAAAGTTATGTATGTATGTATGTTTATATGTTTAAAACACATTGTTTACCACATAGGACACAAACGCACCACCGTTACTTTCCGCACACATTTCCGTCATTCACAATAACTACAGCCACTAGAGGGCAGTAAGGGACGGTGAGTGTAC
>CAFUXE010000008.1:623849-638418 GCA_903364295.1 Serranus cabrilla | reverse complement strand
AATGATAATTCTTACTCCCACTTTGTCTGTATGGTGCCACCTAATCACGACTGTGACAGGAGGGAGTCACTCACACTCTGCTGTCTTAACAGACAGGCCTGTGGAAGGACAGCTATTACTGGAGTCCTTCCCTCAGACTTAATGGGCTGGACACATTTTATGAAGCGTCTCCTCACCCCAGCGTTTGCTCACGGAGCAATCAAATACCCATGTTGGACATGCCTAGAGGCCACACACTCTAAAAAGTAGTGGTTCACTGGAGGTTCTTCTGGAGCCAGTGAGGACTTTAAGGTGTTTTACATTATAAAATAAAGTGTTTCTCAGAAAAACAGCCCGGTAATGTTATTCCATGAACTGCAGGGTGGCTCATTTTACCACTTTGATGAAAGGGATCATCAAAGGGGTACTCATACCTTGAAGATACTGTTAAAAAAGCCTGAGAAGCTGTAAAATGTGAAATCATAGTTTCCTGTACAAATAACACTGCACTCTCACCAAGTCTCAGAGAAATTATGAAGATTTAAGTCATGTGACTCTAATTATGAGGATAATTTAATATTATAGGTTCAGTGAGGTGACTCTTTGTAATAGAGATGAGGAAGGTTTCACTGTTTACACTTGACTTGACATCAATCAACCCGCCTCTCTGTATGTATGAGATGGGTGATTGGATGGCATGTTCAAGCCTCCGTTGTTGTCTTTTGCACAAATGCTCTTAAATCATGTTCACCTGTCACCAGCTGGGCAAAAATGATCAACATGCACCTGGTTACACACAGACACACACGCACACACACATGTATTTTTTATTTTATTTACAAGATGAGCTATAAGTTACGTTTGGCAGTCTCATTACAGGCCACCGAGCCCAAGTGTGTGGCCATGTCATTAATGCAGTCAAAATGGAAATAGATGGCTGGCAGAGCTGTTTAAGGGCACCCAAACACGTAAAGCGGAGGAGACAGAGAGAAGAAAATATTTAATCATAAGCACACTTTATGGAGAGCTTCGCCCATGTGCACTGCGGCAGTCTAATTACCAGGATGGTGCTTGTTAGTTGTCACCTCCAGATAAACAGTGGGCTATTTTTTTCCCTCTCATGTTTTCCCCCGCCTGTGGCAGAATTTGAAATTCTAAGTAGCAAAATGTCAATTCCAAAGTATCCCATTTCATCCAATCCTCACCTCCACTCCGAGAGCCACATGCAAACACACCAAGGTTATTTGTTTTTCATACATGTCAACTGTCAGGGTGAATAAAACCTGTGAAAGATTGACATCCGTTACCAAAACTCTACAGCTGGGGATTCAGAGGTAATTCAGACTGAGTTAATCATTAAAGAAAAGCAAAGGAGGGATTGTATAATGTGACAGAGCATTTTTGTTCTCAGCCTTCTGCCCAATGGTGCCATATTGTACAGTAAATCTTGTCAGGAAACATATGGTCCTCAAATCCATATGCAAATGAGTGCTGGAATATTCTAACAGCAGAGAAAGAAATTGTCCTTGCGTCTTTTGAACACCGTTTTTTCATTTTAAATGGCTGAGATATAAGCTCTTTAGAGGAAGTCTTGACTGCCAGAATGAGGGCAAAAAATGCACCATTCACAAGTTTTCCATGAACATTCTGACCTGGTTTAAGCCCACCGTGGAGCTTGACACTTTAATGGCTTTGATGTGTACAAAATTTCCTGGTACATGCCCAGATGTCAGGAAGGGAAAAGATGGGCGATCCTGGAGTGATGGAAGATTTCTCCTCCCTTCCCAGGAAGGGGAGGAAGACCACTCGCTTCTAAGGGGTGGGAGGTAAAGCCTCAGGGCCCCTCTCTCCCTGTCAAATATGTTAAGCTTCATTTCAAAACGCCATTCCATAAAGCAATGCCTATTCATGTCTGTCAGCCACAATCCCAATCAAAACAATGTGAACGGGTTAAAGTGGCAGCTTTCTTTTCGACGTGGAAGGTTTGATTATGTTGTTTTCACAGTAATAGCAAAAGTGCATGTATTGAAAGAAAAACGTAGCCCTGTCAGGGTTCAATTTCACTGGTAAGAGGAACACATTATAATCACTGAGGGAGTCTTAGTTCAGGTTAAAACAGCATGTTAGGTGTTCAAAAGGCTCTTTACTCAAGGATAATTGCAGAGGTAATGTGTGTGTTTAGACAACCTGAGAATATGCCAGCAAACAGTGTGTCCAGGTGTAGTCTAAAATACACAGTCAGAGGGGACACATCAATGTAGAGGGTCAGCTGTGGGGCGAACTACAATCTGTGCAGTATGTCTGCTTTTTATATGATACTCTTTACATGTGAAAAAATGTGTCAATGGGAAAAGATTATTTCACTTGATGCTAATGCAAATTATATATAAAGTTAATATATATGTATTGTCACTCCTATTATTTTAGTTTTGACTTCAACTTGAAGGATAATCACTAGTTTTGGTAATAAATGTACCCACAATGCTTTGGGAAATGTACACAGGAACTATGTTGCTTGAAGTCTGGCTGTGGGGAAGACCCCCACTTTTTTAAACCTTTTTTTTTCTTTAGATTTTGGCAAACTGGCAACATTTAAAGTATTCCGAATTATGTATAAGCAGTTCCTGTTCGCAGTTTTACTCGTGGATATACCGTCAACTACCTCTGGATTACTTTAACACGGAATAAACCTTAAAAACAGCGATTTCCAGGCACGTTCTGGAGATAAGGAGCGTCTTTTTTCTCTGATTTCCAAGTGGATTTATGGACGTTTATTCGCTATGGTGACCGGAAATACCGATATCTTCTATAAATGTAAGTCACTCTCTCTCTCTTTAAATATGTTTATCACGCGTGTGTGTCAAGTTTTGAGGATGTATTCTGACGCAAATTGCAGCATTCAGGCGTTAGGAGTTAGGCTACCTTAGCTAACGTCACTTAATTGCTTTCTACCTCTTGTACTCTCTGCCTCACAGTTTGAAGTTATTTGGTCTACAAGTATAGAAATTGCACTATTTAACGCTTAGTGACTTAAGATATTTTCAGTGAGGAATGTTCTAGACTTTGAGCTGTTCTTGTGCATCCAAAGAAGTGAATGAATGGTGGCTTTTATTTCTACTATAACAAAATTGCAGTTGGTGCCCAAAAATTTTGGAAAAATATATTTATTTTGGCCCAAAATAAATATATTTTTTCAAAAAAAGTCACATCCCTACAACTAGAGTAAATTTTTTAATTTTTTTTTTTTTAACTATGCAGTCTTGTGTGTTACTACATACATTGAAGCTGACATCAATTAATTGTTAACGATCATAAAGAACAGATGGAATTTTTGTAGAAGTACCCTCAGTTTGGGAATACTTGCTTACCATATCCCAGGCTTTTATTAACCACTGGACTCAGCAGATCTGAATAGTTAACAAGCCGTCCATGCTTGCCAGCTTGGCAGGATGCTTTCCAGAAAAGCAGACAATTAGGAAACATCTCACTGCATGAGGCAGATGTAAATCTCCTCGGGGGAGAGAAGCTTACAGAGGGTTATTCACCACTCCAGCCACCACCCGCTCCCGGGGGTCGTAACTCTTGAAGGTCACGGTAGCATTTCACCATCCCCCCCTTTTCTTGCCCACGTCAACTCCAGAGGGTATCGCCCGGATGTTTCCCGCCATGATGGTGAACCGGTGCTGATGATGGTGTGGTGGGAGGGGGGTTATGTGAGGATGATGCATCCCGACAGCAGCAGGAATAACAAAACGCTGTCTCGCCCGTTTACTACTAGCCTGCATCATAGTCAAAGGCACCATAAAGAATGAATGATTCATACACTGTCTTGGATAGTCGTTTATGTTTAATTCACAACTGTACTGTAAGGCGTCCGCCATGGTCCTCTTGTGGCATGACGGGGTCGTCTCTGGGAGTGGGTGGAAAGTACAGGCGAAGAGAAGGAGGAGGTGTGTGGAATGTCACGCTAGAGCAAGGCAGAATTAAGACAGAGAGAGGAGAGCATTGGCGGTGGCCTTGTACGTTTCATCTGCAGGCCCTAATAAAACCCTCACAGGCCGGCATTGATCTCTCCCAGAATAATCCATTTAGACTGAGCGTGCCTGGCCATGTGGGGCCTCTTCAATTATTTATGGCAGAATGCTGTGCAAGCTTCCGTTGGGATGCAACAATGTGCCCTGGGAAACCTGTGAACTGCGGATTGCAGGAGAGCACAGGGAGACACAGAGGGTGGAAAAGGAGACATGGCAGATGGGAAGAGAGGACTGGCTGGGGAGAGATGTGAGGGGTGGCAGAGGAAGGGGCGGAGAAGTGGAGGAAGGAGGTGATGGAGGCCAGGTAGATTACACCGAGGGATGCAGGGAGAGGTAGTTGAGGAAGTGGGAGAGCTGAGAGGGTGACGGAGATGATGAGAAAGATGGGATGCACATGCTGTACAGGTGCATGGAGGAATGAGAATAGTTTTTGTATGCAGGAATGACAGAAAAGTTTAGGAATGGAGAGCTGGAATGGAGCAGATCAGAGAGAGGAATTTACTGAGGAATGCAAAGAATAAACACAAGGGAGGGAAAGGAATGGGGAAAGGAGAAACGAAGGTGTAGGGTCACTGAGGGATAAAAGAAGAAGACGATAGTGAGAAGGAACGATTAGATGAAAGAGAAACTGAGAAGAAAAACTTGAGGAAAGATTCGAGATCTAAGGAAAATAGGTAGGATCTGAGGAAAAAAAAGTGATGAAGGAAAGGGAGATAGGGAAGGAAAGATTAGCGAGAAGAGATCAGGAAGCATGAGAGGAAATGAGGGAGAATTATAGATGAGACAAAGAGGAAGAGATGACTGGAAATGAGGCAGGAATATACGCATGGGAAGAGGGTGGAGAGTGGGACCTTTTTAAAGTCAGTCATGACGAACTATTGATCACGGCAGAGTAATTGTTGCTATTGTGCTAAGTGCAATAATGCCTACAGAGCGTGTCGCTCCAGATGTTTTAAGATGTCACAAGTAACAATAGGATTTCGTCCCATTGGCAAACTGTACGCTCTGAGCTACATATCATAAACTCCCCTCTGTTTGCCTGGTCTATAGTCCGCTATTAGGAGCTCACACTCAGCTCTCATAAATCCAGGCAGATTTGTCTTTCCTGATTCCCCCGGCATTCACCATCAAGCTCTCCTCCTATTGCTGTAATTCCCACCACCCTATTTATGTTTCCACCTATCGCCTGCTGCAAAATCAAGAATTTTTGATCCAGCCGAAGACAGCTGGAATTGGAATGTCTGTCTGTACAGCTGAGTGATTAAATCTGGCACATTTTTAGAGGGTAAACCTATATTTCATTAGGGCTCTAACCCTTGATTTTGCAGTACAAGTACCTCTTCATTTCATTTGGTATTTTTTGCATATAAGTGCTGTATCTGTAGTTATTTTAAAATTCAAGGTATTTCATTTGAATGACACTTGGAGTCATATTCATATAGTACAACGCAAACTTTCTGGCCGTTAAACACCCACATTGATTCTCGCAGCTAACAAAAGGCTAAGCAACCTCAAAGGAATGGAGCTGTAAGTCCAGCATGCAGTCAGAAAAAAGCTGTGTAAAGGCTATTACACTGGCTCTGTCAAACAGTCTAATCAGATGGGCTAAACGGTGAAGCGGCATAGCTATTAGCTAACGATAGCATACCAGCAGGTTTCTGTTTAATTAGTAGGACCCCATTTCCCACCACTTGTCGTTGTCTGAAGCAGCCACCAAGGATTTATTGTTTGTCCACAGCCATTGATTATCGGATTCTAGTAATTGTTTTGCCTTCGCTTGATTAACAAACCTGTGTTTTCTCCAGAGGCTAGCTCAATAGCAGCCTTCTAATGGCAGGACCCCAGCCAAAACTCCTAACGCTAACGGGGCGCTCGCTATGATTGTGATGGAGAATCAGAGAGGGGGGCTTAAAGAGGGGAAGAGAAACCTTTCTAATTCTCATTTTTGTGTCGGTGGGTGGTTGTTGTTTCACACCGGCGAGACAGTTCATTAATAAAGGTGCCAGTGCTTAGTGAATGGTTCCATACACAAATCAGTGCATGGGTGGCCCCTCTGGCTGATGCTTCCAGGTGCACTGTGTTTTGCGGTTCCTGTCCAGCAGTGATTGATGATAGATGTGTGGCATTACTGGCATGTTAGGAATTTGAGAAGGCTGCCTTGTTCTTTTTCTCTCTCTCTCTCTCTTTTTTTTTTTTGAGGAAGGTTCCAGGAATACGGGGTGCAGAGTAGAATGTCTCACAGCTGTGGAGGAGTAGATACATAATGATGAGGAGGAGGAGCAGAAGGGGTGATGGAGAGCTTTTGGAGCAACTTCAGGTCATGCTTTGGAGCTCAGTGGTTTGGAGGAAGTGAGGGGGTGGGATGTAAGCAGCATACTTGTTTTTTTACTCAGATGTATCTCCTTTCATAAGCCCTGACTCACGTAAGTTTCATTAGGTGTCTTTCACAGATGCGGGGCCTGAAACCTCCAAGGGCACCCTGTCTGAACTCTGACTTTAATCCCAAGGGGTTTAGAAACATCATTTTTTCTCTTTAGCTGTCATAACCAGGAACTCGTAGAGTTCCTGGAAGGGTGAGAACATTTTGTTTCGACAAAATATTTATTTAGTTGTTCTATTCAACACCCAAATGACATTTTTATTATTCTTTTTTAACACAGGGTCACATTCATTGTGCTGTTGAACTCTCAGTTATGCAGGATGTTGCTTCACTCCAGCTGACTCGTCTCCTTAGTGATTCATCTTGGATTTTGGGTCCAGTTGGAAATCATCTAGCCAAGAAGTGCAACACCTTGCCAAAGTATTCCCTTTATACGTCCCTCTCCATTTCTTTTCCCATGTAGCTTTCTTCTTTGCTCTCACACATCTTGATCATTGTCAATTTCAAGATTTGAAAGTCCTCCAATAAGGAGAAGAAGTGACTCAGGATAAAAACTGGAAGAAGGGCGTCTATGTGGCAAACTTAAGGCTTCAGTTTGCTAGCTGACTACCTTTTTCGCTATCTATCAGTTTGCGCCGTTAGCTCGAACCAGCTGCTGAGGGAGAGGAGGAGCAAGGTCTACTTAAAGGTAATTTATTTCTGCTGTCGCTTTGTTGGGTGAAGAGGAAGTGACAAATGCGAGCTGGTTGTTTATGAGGCCTGGCTAAGTGCTGGCAGGGCTGCTTTCCTCTGAGGAAGTTGGCTCTCTGTTTAATTCATGTCCTTGGGAGGTGCATTGCTTTGTGGCATAGTGTGTGGCAGGCCAGCTAATGAGAGGTGAACCTGTCTGCTTCTTATTCTCCATCTGCTCCCTGCTTTCTCCCACTTTTTGCCCCTGTCCCTCTCACTTTCCTTTCCTCCATCTCTCTTCTGACCTCTTTTACCTCACACTCTGTCCTTTTCTTTCCTCATCCATCCCTTTCTTTTTTTTCTAACTCTAAGCCTCGAAGTCGGAAAAGCAAAAAATGCACACAGAATCTCCCTCAAATTGCCCAAAGCCTGCCCTGCCTTACTGGAATGGAAACATGGAAATGGAGAACCCTCCCTTCAATCACCTCACGGTAAATAAATCAGCCAGACCTTTGACAAACCCCAAATAGGACTGCCAATTTTTCAAAGCTGTCCCGTTCATCAGTTTGATTCATCTTACCGGTGATGGAAGGCATGTTTTCTTCCCATGTCATCTTTCCCCCCCTCCTACGTTTACGGTCAGTGAGTTAGCGGGGGAGGCTGGGTCACTGCATTCAGTCGTCGGTGTTTGAAAGGAAAAGCAGTTCAGTGCAGCACCAGTGGCCAGACTGTGAGCTCTAAAACACTCAGAAAGATGGACAGCAGAAGGACAGGGTGAGCTAAAATGTCGACCTCTCCGCCACCTCAGCTCAACTACATCCTCTGTCTTTTCCTCCTCCTCCTGTATACCTTTGTAAAGGCCTGTTTTAATTGACACGAGGAAAAAAAGCTCTCTGGTTATCTGGCTGCCTGCTCTTGTATTCCTTCCTGTTCCTTGTCCGTCATTCCTCGTCTCTGTGTCTTTGCCTCTTGAGCTCTCCCTTCTCTCCTCTATGCTTCTGTCTTTCTCTGCCTCTCCTTCAGCTCAAAACCGTCCCATTCCCCACTGATTGCCCGTGTTGTTTCTCCTTTCCTCCATGTCGGGTTATTTACATCTCCCTCTTGTCTCCCCTGCACTGCTCTCTCCTCAGCTCTGACTTCAAAAGTTTTATAGCCTGTGTTTGCTTCGCAAATTACGAAATGAAGATCTCATCTGAACAATATGGATTCCTTTTGGAAAACAAAACAGTGAAAGTTTATCAAAACACTTGCACATTTCTCCACAAATAAGATTTTTTACGTGCTGAATAATTAACAACTTGTACAATAACTATAATATTTGTGATGCTCATAAATCATTAGTTGAACATTAAAAAAACATGATCAAATAATTTGTTTTTTGCATTTTTAAATGCATTTGCATACATTTCACAACACATGCAACTAACCTAATTTTTCTCATCATCTGGGTTTAATAGACTTTTCTCATGACAATGCAGAAACCAAAATGATTCCACTTAATTCTGTCTTATGTCCTGTTGATAATATTATCTGTGTCTGTAGCAAACCTGACATCTTTTTAATAATTTACCAATTATATTTAACATAACTGATAATAAAATAATAATCACTTACAAAAGATGGCTTTTGGTTTCATAATGACTTATGACAACATTAATGAAAGCCCAACAAAACTTCTATTATGTACAAGTCTATATACATAATGTTTAATAATTAATTATGTAATGGTTAATGGATAACCACATCACACTGCCTCGGCAATATCAGTGCAGTCTGGCTCTGTGAATGCCTGAAAACCATGGATGCTCATTATGAGCTAAAAGCACACTGTAAAAAGGTAAAAAAACACACAGTGAACTGTGGTAGTGACCTGTCAATCATAAGATAGCCCCACCCTCAAGCATATCCTGCTTTATCATCTACAATAAACACATTAATTCAAGTGAAATCAAGTGAAAATCAGTGTAGTCGCCCCCTGCTGGCCTTTAGAAGGAATGCAGGTTTGAGGAATTCTGGAGTTGTTATTAGGGGTCGCGAGATCCACACCACAAGATCAACACCTACCTGCCCAGCTTTTGCACTGCTGAGTCCCAACTATTCCTCGATTACTGAGCTATCTGAACATCGATCTGACATGGCAGAGGTAAACTTGGCACTGGAAAGCTTTCTCCCCACTCATCCTCTGCTCTGCAGTACATGAAGAGTTTTGTCTGACTGACACCTCCGTATGGACTTCCTATGTTCAGGCCCTTCAGCCCTGAAAAGCAAAGTAATACATTTCCAGATTGCTACCTGAACACACACCTCTCTACTTCAGTACTGTGTGTTTTTATTCTTTGCAGTGTGGTCATGAGCAGGTGAATCTCATCCGTGACTGCAGGCGTACTTCCCACTGTGATGGGAAGCAGGACTGACAGGAGACAGACAGATGGCAAATGTACTTTGGTTTTCAATGAAACTGTTAACAGCCAGCTCTGTAGAACACTTTGAGTAAGTGTGCTTCCTTTTTTTGGGCATGTTGAGTGCCACCAACCATATATGATTGAGTGTATTATGTGCACAAGTGATGTCAGACAACTTTATGGCTGTCACTACCAAACGTTGGAAAAACACACCCTAAGTTGATGGATAGATACCGTTGTAGATAAAAGCAAACTGTGTTTTTTGGTATTCAAACTGTTTTTTCTATGAGCACATCTGTGGTGAATGGTGATAAAAGACATAGTGTATGTATGGCTAAAACCTACTCAATACAAGTCAAATACTTGTCAGTATGTTGCAAAAACAGACTGGTTTCCCCTTAAAAATGTCAATATAGGGTGTTTGTACAGGCAGCAAAATATAACTCATATTTATGCGTTGTAGTTGATTGGTGTTTATGTGGGTTTTAAATGACGGAAGCCAAACTGGGAGAACGGGGTTTCATTTTTACGTAACTTACCTTTTTTATGTAACTTACAGTAGTCACATCAACCTTCGTAACTACTTCACTTCCGGCATTTAGGTACATTGACTTTTTATGTAACTTCCGTAACTTCACTGCCGGTATTTACGTACATTAATTTACGCTTTAAACTGTCTTTTATAATGCCTAACCAGGAAGTGTTCTGCTCCTAACCTAGATCATTGATTTTGTAGCATAAATTCATGCATTTTTTACAACCGCACTGTACGTGCATGTTCAATAATGTGTGTGCACTTTTACAACGCTGCTCTCTGCAAAACACTCATATTGGTCATTTTGACGAACACTTGTGGTATTGAACGGTCTATTATGTTTTAGGTTGGAGATCTTGTTGTGCAAAAATTGTTCCAATTTTAAAAAGAACATACATTAAATCCACCAAAGAACCTATTTGACATATCTGGTATATTAATGTTGCATTATTCCGCTGCTGTTCGGACTATAGGTACACTCATTTCTGTATGTCGCCTTCCAAAAATAGCTCTTAAGTGCACAGCCTGTCATCGGACCCTATATACAAACGCCAGACCCACTTAACATTGATAGTCACCCGTCATGTTTTTTCTTTTTTTTCTTTTTAGTGCCTCTCCCTGTTTTTCATCCCTCACTTCCTCCCTCTCCTCCCTCTAACCAGCCACTTCTGTCACTCCCAGATGTGGCTTTAACCTCTGGTGCAGGTTTTCACTGGCGCCCTTTGTTTTCATCTATTGTTCTTAAAAGTGATTATGACCATCAGACAGGCCCATTAAATATTTAGCTGCTGCTTTCACTGGCTTCACGGGAACACACATCACAGATGTTCAAAGTGTTTCTCTGCAGCAGGGAGGTGCACAGATATTTCGAGGGGCAGTTGCTCAATTACATAAAAGCTGCTATTTGACACAGGGCTGAGTGTGTGTATTTGAAGGGCGATGTTTGTGCATGTGTGTATCTGTGTCCTCTAGACACCGACATACAGATTTCTGTGTGTTGGTGCTCTGTGGGCCTGTGCATGTGGTGTATTTCCGTTCGTGTATGTGTGGTCTTTGTGCCGTATTTACTGCTATAATCATTTCTGCTGTGTGTGTGTATTTTTCAGTGGCTGCCCTTCAGATTACTTCGCTGTTCAATATTAGAAAATGTATTTGCAAGTCCATCCATTATTTCCACTGCAGGAAGAATAGGAATGATCAGTTGCTTGAGAGCACAATAAATAAGCTCCTCAGCTATTGATTCATCTAAAGACACTGTGGGACAATAGCCTTGCAAATTATCTCTCCTTTTACTGCTACGTTTAAGAATGAAGTTGAAATCTAAGACATTGCACCCTTGTGTGATACTTTGTGCTTATACAAGAGTTTAGAAGATGCATTTGATGTGTCAGTTTATTATTCTTTGAAATCAATTTTTGCTGTTTTTAACACTAATCTCTATGAAGTCATATGTATCGCTAATCCTTATTTTAACCAACTCATGTTCAGCATTAGTTCCAGCAATAGTTTCTTTGATCAAGGACTTCCATTAAATAGAATATTACTGGTTAAAAGGCTGTAAAATGTATTGTTGATCTCATCATGTCCTTGCAGCAAAGCAGAGCTTTGTTGTCTCAGCTGTTATTATTCAAAAGGAGTAGAGCAGCATTAGCAGCAAGGGGTCCAGTGTCTTGCTCAAGGATGTTTTGGCTGTTCTATTAATGAAATGTGATGTGCCAGTTATGAGACTTCCAACCACAAGTCCTCTCTGCCAGTATATACTTTACTTAATGTCGACTGCAAGAGATGCAAGAAATAATAAGCCCGACCATGGACTGTGTTATATTGCATCTTTAATTATGGTTCTGCCTGTTTGAACTAAAGACTAATTTTTTTCAAGTGACTGAGTCCTATTCTAGTTTAAAAATGAAGTAATAACCATATCTGAACTGAGAATATGTGTTTCCCCCCCTAATGTTGTGGTGGAGACAGACAGCCGTTTAGTCTACCTCTCTCTGGTTTGGTGTGCCCATTCTTTGCTGGTGGAGATAAGATTTTCTATCTGAAAATACGTGGAACAAATCTTAAATACTTTAGAATCTGCTGAAGCTAGGAGTTAAACAGTACACGAGAGTCACCCAAAATGCATATGGATACATTTCTTTTCATTTTCAAAAAGCTGGTAGGGTCAAAGACAGACAAAATCCTCTTGCTGGAGACGAAGGTAGCATTTTGCCCAGTGGCAACTTTGAATTTTCAATTTAAAAATAAGGAGCAATTAATTCCTGAATTACACCGTGCAAACACTGAACAAACAATTTACCAAAAGGTTACAGTAAAACAAAGAAGCATAACTTATGCTAAGAATTTTAAATAACAGAATCAATAGAATAATACAAAAGAAGTGTTGATTGAATTGTATGGGTGAAGCTGTAATTGGTGTTGGCATGCCCGAGTGTTTCCATTCAAACACCCAAAAACAGTCAGCAACGGTGCATGTCTTCTTTATGCTAGCCACAAATCCGGCTCTCTCTTTCTGTCATGGCAGACTAGGAACCCAAATAATTGTCCTCCAGCTCCATGTGATTGACTGGTCTGCCAATCAGCCCATTGTAGTAAATGTTGTTTACAATATAACGGATAAAGGTTTATGGGATGAACTCAAGCTTGTTAACTTTGTTCCCATATTACGAGAATCAATCTACATACCATGTATTCTGGGTTTAGCTGCGAGCACCAGACCATGAACCCCATACCGCGACAGGACGGCACTAAAACACAAACCATTACAGCCCTCGCTGAAGCTAGAGGAATGCATACAAAACACATCTAGCACAGCATAAGGCTCAAGAGAAGATGAAATTACTGGATAAGGTCAACATTTGTTGCAGCGTAGAGGCATCTTTCAAGAAGAGTTTCATAGTTGTGCAAGTCCAAGATGAAAGTCCTTGGTTTTAATGACTATCTAGTAGTGGGTATAGAGAAGAAAGTGACAGGCTATGATATGTGCTTGTATGGGCCAGCCAGCTAACCCTCTCTTGCTTCCTCTCTCTCTGAGTCTTTGCCTAATGGCTGATAATGAAGAGGGCATCTTTGCCGAGATGACATGTGCACGTCCTCTACTGGGCACACACACACACGGAGCGCAGTGAGAAGCTGGGCTGACTGCCCTTCAGAATACCAGGCCTGACATTAATCTTTAAATGACTGTTGCCTCTTCCCCAAGACTTTCAATCCATTAGTGGCCACATCTTGAGATGGAGAGAGATTGCCATAAAGGAGAGAAGGCAGGGAGGATGCAAGCATACACTGTGTGTATGTGTATGTATGTGTTGCGGGCGGGGGAGAGCGCGCGACAGAAAGGATGATGTCAATGATAATGGAGGATGAGGACGGAGAGAGAATGAAAGGGAGGCAGAGAAAGGTTGAAGCAACACAGAGGTTCGGAGAGAGAGGGATGCACTGAGGGAGGGAGAGAGAGAGGACATGTTTTAGCTGCTGGGATACATGTAGTCACTTGTGTTGGTTTCTTGGAAGATTGAATCGTGGATGTGAAAGACTAAACAATACAAGTTACTCTCTTGGCTCATAAATGGTAGTGTGAGGGGTTGGGTGTTTCTGGGCAGTCAAGAATTTCTTGTTTTGTTCAATGACCTTATAAACTGCGAATGGAAAAACCAAAAAAGAAAAAGTTCTAAAAAAAAACAGTCAATGGACTTGTTAAGTGGAAGAATATTTTGTCTAAATGTTGTTCTCAAGGTCAAGAAGCAACTTCCACGCTATCACTTTAGATGTTCTATTCCCACGCCTCTTTTTTTCTCCGTCTACTCATCCAAATGCATCCCTCGTTTTCTCTCTTCCATCTCCTCTCTCCCTTCTCCTTCTCCACTGTCCTTCAACGTGTCTCATCTCTCCCTTTCTTTTTCCCACACCTCCTCCCCGCTCATGTCCTCCATCCACATCTCCTTTTCTGCTTCCCTTCCTTTCAATTCATCTGTCCACCCACACCTCCCTCTCTCTTTCTATTTATTCTCTTTGTTCACTTCTTTCTCCTCCGCTTTTTAGTCTCTGCTTACTTCTTTCCCACCCTTCTTTCTAGTCTATTGCTGCTCCCACTCTTCTATTTTCTTCTCTTTCTTTTCTGTTGCGTCCTCTGTCCTTTGCCTTTCTGTAATTCCTTTCCTCTCCATCCCTCCTGCTTCCTCCCCTCTTCTCATCCTTTCTCCTCAACCCTCTTCCCTTCCCCACATCCTCCTCTCACCTCATATCCTTTCCTCTGCTGCTCCAGCGGTGAGCTATAGTGACTCTGACATCATTACCCTTGTTGTGACAGGTTTCATTTGTACCCTGTGGACCTATACATCAGCCTGAGTGATAGTCTGGGGCCCGGGGCCAGCGGAGCCCCGCCCAGATCGGGACAGAGTAACAGACAGAACGGTCCTAAAAACCACTCCAGCTCGGGTACCACTGGATATTTTTCCATTACCCATTCTGATATGTCAAACTCGATGCCGGTTCAAAACACGCCCCCACCATTGGCTTGCTTGAAGGAACACTCTGAGACAGTTTCTTTATAAAAAAAAAAAAAAAA